>JARVGW010000086.1:2425572-2436602 GCA_031762495.1 Anablepsoides rubrolineatus | reverse complement strand
TAATTCTTTACTTAAATGAGTTACAACAACACCTAATTTCCCTCTGGGATAAATAAAGTATTTTTGAATTGAATTGAGATTAAGTCCTAATATTACGAGTTTAAAGTCATGACATTAAAGTCATAAAATTGTAGTCTTTACACGAAAAAGCATGCAGTTACTACTGCATTAAAATGAAGAATGTTGAGCAACTTGTCAATTGTTCTTTAGTATTGCTATAAATAAATGGTTAATCTTTTAGCACATTACCATCAAATTATCAGTAGCAGGACTTGGATATTATGCAAACGACTAAACTAAAGCGGTATTGTAATTAATGGAGGCAATTGACGGACTTAGTCGTCACGTAGCTAATTTGGATGAAAGCATATTAATCTAACAGTCATCGCAGACTACTTTATAAACACAGACATATGGCTGTACACAGCAGGTGTGAAGAAAATAAGAAGGAAATGAGGAACGGAAAATGGACACGTCATGATTATGACTTTTTTCTCGTATTATTACAACTTTAATCTAGTAAAATTATGACTTTATTCTTATAAAATTACGACTTTAATCTCATAATAGGAATAAAAAAAATTTTGTGTGGCCCTAACACTCTGTCGTAGTATCAAGACTGAAATAAATGTGGCCCCATGCCAACTTTATGACTGGCATATGCATGTTTTTGTGGTTCTGGTTCAATTGGTGGCGGCACGGTGGCTCAGTTGGTAGAGCTAATGCCTCTCAGCAGGAAGGTCGCCGGATCAAATCCTGGCCCGGTGACCTTTCAGGGTCAGTTTGCTTGTTCTCTCCATGCATGAGTGGGTTTTCTCAGGGTACCTCGTATTCCTACCACACACCAAAAACATGACTGTTAGGTTAATTGTTAACTCTAAATTGTTTCTAGGTGTGAATGAGAGAGTGAATGGTTGTCTCTATGTGTCCCTGTGATGGACTTGTGGCCTGTCCAGAGTGTACCCCCCCCCCCCTCCCCTTGCACTGTGACTGCTTGATATGATCCCGATTAAGGGAAATACATGAGTGTAAATAAATATTTTTGGCATTAGGTAGACTGACCCTATATGGCAGGACGTTTTAAAAAAAGATCAGCGTCATCACACCTACATTCCAGATATCTGAAATTGGTTTATGGCTAGACATAGTTAATGAAGTTATCTCAGAAAGGTGATTGGGGGTTTTATCTATCAGAGGGTGGACTGAGGTGTTCTTTCCAAGACTCTGCCCATCTTTCCAGGTGCTTCCCTCGGCAACACACTTCGAGTATAACAATCTTTAAAGATGCTGTAATTTTTTTTACCATAACTCTTATTTTAAATGTCCTACCAATACAATTTAAAACTGTTGTAAAGCTTCAAGTCTGTACTAAACCAGATTCTTATAGTATCTATCTAGAGCGATTGGTCATGTGACCAGGATGTGCCGTGTGTCCAGGGACTCCCGTGGGATAACCTTCATATTAATCATTATCAGCTAATTGCCACAATAGTCATGATATATTTTTTTGCCAATACCACCCAGCCCTAATTCATGAGTGTAGTTGCTCTCATAAAAACCCAGATATTCCTCATCCATCCTTGAACAAATCTGTGAATACGGGTTTTGCACAAATATTGTTGCAGATAGGTCATTAAGGCTTGATTTAAACACTAGCTGTAAGAACAAAAGTATCTAGGCATCTATGGGTAGTGTAGTCACTGCTGTGTGAATAAACAAGCTCGACAGGCAGGAGATATGGCTGCAAAAATACAAAAACAACAGATTAGGGATACATTACTGTGACATTATGCTTACTCTGATACACATTGTGATGTTTGGTCAGTGGTGGCCTTCGCCGACTATTCCTGACAGCCCATATTTTATGTCTTGCTGTGTTACAGGAAGTGTTTCCCCAGAGGTTTCCACTTGTCAAACTGTCACATCTCCACAGCCCTACAAGGGGAGGAATTTGTTTATGTTTGCCAACACATTTTTCTGCTCTTTAGTCTTTATTTCAGGGATTTTTAGATCCTTCAAGAGTTCTGTTTCAAGACTTAAGCTGCAGCTGTGGGGGGAAAAATCAAGGACATTTATAGCAACACCTAACAGAACAACAGGTGACATTTCTATGAGTCTATCAACTGTTATGTGAAGAAATATGCCTTTTATAAATCAGCCTTATCTAAAACTGAAAAATAAAGTTTTTGCTTCAAACACTTCTACTTTATGTTTTTAATCTTGTCTTCTGTTCATGTTTCTTTTATCTTTTTAGTGCCATTAACAGGCTCAGACTTAACACGGTAAGTTAATTTCTATTTTTCAGGTTAGATTTATCTTTTCTTTATTACATCAAAACCTTATTTTTTATGACTGAGGTTAGGAAACTAAAAAGGTTTTAAATCTTTTGTGCAGAAAAGTTTTTATATGAAAAATGTTATACTGAAGGCTTCATTGCTAGAGTGACAAGCAAATACTTGCATTTTACAATAAAAAAATGAAAAGTATAAATGAATGAATGCAGTTCCATTACACATTAGCTTTCTTCTACATATCTCCACCGTAATTTGATTTTAATAGAATGGTCACTGACACTCTCTCACAGCTTTCTTAATAAAACAGGTGGACAGAAATAAAAAGCAGACTTGTAAAAATGCTGGTGTTGGGCCTGATACTGGTATTGGGACACCACTAGATCCATGCATTAACTATTCTTGTTAAAACCTCCATAAAATATAAAACCTAAACTTTGATTGTGTTTAACCCTTTAAAAGTATTCCACCTAAACTCTAAGTTTCTGTGACTTGTTTAAACTTTGAAAGGTGTTTCTAGTTTTACATTCCTGAGCTAGAGCTTGAAAAAGAGCTGAGTTAGCCATGATTTTTGCCAAAATTCCATTGTTGTGTGTGGAAATTAATTTTTGTGGACTAGTGTCGTGTACTAAAAGTCAATGTGCACCATTGATGGCTGAGCTGCTGGTTTTCACACATTTTAAATATGGGTTATTTAAAAGAGTAGGAAATTGGAAATCCGGACAAATTGTAAGAGTATTAGCGGAATTTTATTTCAGTGTTTTAACATTTATGCATTGACACTCGGACCTCCCAGAATATTAGTAAGAAAACAGCCAGATAGGTTTTCATTGCCAACCCATAGAGCCTATTAGCAAATGTTTTTTTTCCCCCAATATCCTTTTCTTTTTACTTAACTACTATAATTTTATTACGCTCACTGACTGGCAATGAATGACATGTCATACTCCCAGCGATCCACATCCTCAGGATATCAACAGTAAATGACCTATCATTAAAGAGAGTTTTCTTAAAAACAATAAAACCAAGGGTAAAGCCTTAAGCAGTAATTTTAACATAGATGATGATGAAGAAAATTACTCTCAAAAAAGTTTCCCTGAAAAGTCTGTGTAGTCTTATAAATGATGAATACAAGCACTAAGTTTGTCCCCGGGCTACCATTTCAGTTATCTAACTGTGAAATGGAAATTAGAGAGCTCATAAGGTTGTAATGGCACACTTTTTAAATCATGAGGTTATGATTACACCGTTTCTTTCCCTTGAATATTCAAAATGCATCAAGTGGGAATGATTGGATCTAATTTGATCACTGGGACCAGGGCACACTCTGATGCATTATGGATTAGAACAGTGTAGCATCTGCGAGTCTGAAGGCAGCCGGGGAGGATTAAAGTTCACGCGGAGCTGGATAGTCTGAAAAATCTTTCATTATGAATCACCTTCAAGTCTTTCCACTTCCTGCCTGCCCCCCTCATGCTTCATCTACATGAGCCGAGCATGATGTTGATGTAATAAATGTGTGAATCCAAACACGGGTAAAAAAAAAATGAATGTGAGGAGGTCCACTGCGGAGATTAATTGGGGGCCTGGAGGAACGCAAAGAGAGTTGTGAATGTGTGCGTGCACGTACCTACATGGAAGAACGTACTCTGCTTGAATGTAAAAGATGGATCGCTATGGAGATGGATTGCAAGCCGGTAGGGAAACAGAGTAATTACGATGTGCTGGGGAGCAAAATGAACACTATCTTAGGAGCTGGCCCTCTGGCCAATAGATATTCAAGCATATTTCATTGCATCAAATGGCCAATTACAGAGTGTGTCAGTGGGTGATTTATTGTCCCTAAACTAGGTCTTACACAGCCAACAATCAAAAATGAGTAAATGACTCTATTAGATACTCTTTATGTCTTTTATTTGACTCATGCAACGTAAGCACTGCCTATGTAAAGATGCAATAACTTTTTTAACATACATACATACATAGGCATATGTAAACTAATTAAAATCAGCAAAACTAGCACGCACACAAAGAGAAGAAATTCACACTGTTATTCTATAACAATAGAAGGTCAATGGAGCAGGGGGTTAGAGCTTTCATTTCACAGCCAATATGTTGCAAGTATGCCACCCACAGACCAAACACATCCATGTAAGGTTTATTGGGAACTCTAAAGGCCCCTACATACTCCACCCGAAGACATGAAATCCACTGTTGTTGATGTGTGATGCTCCTTTTCAGCACATGATGGACCTTTTACTCACAGAGAAACACACCAAGTACAGTGTGATTGGTCAGAGGTTTGTGGGCATGTTTGTTTAAGCAGAAATGTACTCGTACAACAATGGTGGCATTTCACTTCAACTATTTTGCTTCCAAAAACTGGCTGTTGTGCTGTGTATCCAAAAAACATGGAAGGTTTTGAAGAGCAGTTGTCTGAGATAGTCAGAAAGCCTATCTACGTATATGATGCTCCTTGACACTTATAAAGATGATCAAATGGCCCAAATCTCATGGATAAAAAGAGTTAAAAGTGTACCTCAAATATTGTACCATTAGCCACATACCTAAATTCCTCCACTTGAGACAGAGACTCTCCTCCTGACCAGGAGGGGGAATTCCAACAGGTTAAACAAATAGTCATGATTAATTTAAACAACTTACAAGTTAAGAAGGGCATAGAAATTTCTCATTTTTGTACTAAAAATGTATCGAACTGTGATACTACAGCATTGAACCGAACCCAATCTTCACACACCTAATATATATATATATATATATAAATATATATATATATATATATATATATATATATATATTTATTTATTTATTTTCCACAGTCTCTATTTTCACATCTCTAATCCTGACAATATGAGCAGTTTTGTCAGTCATCTGTCTTGAACTGCTCACTACAAAGCTTGTATGAGCAACAAAACCTTCCATTCTTCTTGCAACTTCTCATTGCCTACTCAAGTCTGTGTCACTAGGCAGCCCATTCTCACTCCCAACTTGTCAACACATTGACGCTTGGTCAGGTAGTCGTCTGCGTTCAGATTCAGACATGTCGGGTACCCCCCCTCGCATCAGTTCCTAACAAGATGAGGCAGAGGAGGACGAGCGCGATGTCATATTTTTTGAAAAGAGTAGGAAATGTGTGAAACTAATTATCCCAGACCCTAAATTTAACTTCTGTCCCTGACCCCAGTACCTAAAATTAACCATTAATCCTGATCCGTCATTTTACCCATTTTTGAAAATGTAGAGAATGTGCGAGAACTAACTGTCCCAGACCCTAAATTTAACTTATATTAGCCATATACAGCCTATCCCTTACCTCAGTACCTAAAATTAACCATTAACCCTGATCCCTCATATTAACCTCAGACCCCCAACCCAAAGACCCCTAAGTGGCGCAACCCGGAAAAGCCACGGGCGGCAAGGACAGATGAGAGGGGGAAACCCGACGTGTCAAAACTGTACGCAGACAGCTACCTGACCAAGCGTCAATATGTTGACGGGTCGGGAGTGAGAACGTGTTGCACAAGGAAGAGTTCAAAATGTAATGAACCCAGCAAAAGATAATAAGGGAGAGAGAACCAGATTCTGCTGTTATCATATTGATTGCCAAAAAACATTAACTATGATGACAAAATATTATAAATGTTCAAATAACCAAAACTATTGTTCAGTCTTATTTGTAAAAAGGTAATCTATTCATGTGATCTGTTTTCAATATTTCACCGGTTATTGAACAAAATACAGGCTTGGCTGCTCACTATGTTGCTGCCTAAAGTGAGGAGAGACCCATCCAATATGGTGGCGACACAAGATGAGATTGAGCATGTCAGGAGGTATCTAGGTCTAGCTTGCTTTCTATGCAGTGGTCCCTGATACATCTTGTACTGCTTGTAAAAAGGATTAGTTTTCATTTTATTTGGGATAAATGGCTTACAAATTATGCTTTTAAAACTTTGTTTTTCACATTCATTCCATACAGTTGGGGTCTATTGGAACTGCAATGATTTGGTCTAAATTCCTCCTTGTGGTAACTTAAGCCCCTCTTTCACCCTTTTTCTGAGTTGTGTATTAAAGCAGCTCATTTTATGACTGTATCTTTAAATCCAAACAAAGCATTTCCCACCCACCCACAAGCCTCCAGACCAGTTCACTCCAGTTTGAGAGAAGGGTTTACATTTATGACTATCTTGGATTTTTTTAATCTTTTTAATCATCCAGGAGGCATCCTAATCAGATGCAAAAACCACCTCGATACAGAAGAGCGGTGGCTCTAATACGGTCTCATCCTGGACGACGGAGGCCACCCTCGGAAGGAAGTCCAATTTGACCATTTCTTTTGGGGATCTTGTTTGTTCTCATGTCTACATGAAGAGAACAAGCGAGAACATTAGTTTCAAGACCACCACAGCACGGTTGCTCAGTTTGTAGAGCTGATGCCTCTCAGCAAGAAGGTCGCTGGATCAAATCCTAGTCTGGGGACCTTTTCTGGGTAGAGTTTGCATGTTCTGTCTGCGCATGTGTGGGTTCCCTCTAGGCATTCTGGCTTTCTCCCATATGGTGGACTTGCAAACTATCCAGGGTGTACCCTGCCCCTTGCACAGTGACTGCTGGATATGGGCACCAATGACCCTTGTGACCCTGAAAGGAAGAAGTGGGTATAGATAATGAATGGATGGATGGATGATCCCCCGAAGAGTAGTGACTCAACTCAGCCTTAATTACTCGTGTTTTCAATTGGCTGAGATTAATGCCAGCTGAGCTAGGTCCCCCCTTCACCAGCACTGCTTTAGGAATGCCCCTCTCCAACTCGCCTGTATGGGGGAAGGTTAGTGGAATAAACCCTGATACAAGTGTTAACAACTGCTAACATAAAGTAGTCCTCCTGATCTGCAGCATGCTCACATTGGAGCATAAAAGCCTCCTGACAAAATACAAATCATAATCTCATTGCTGAAGAGATGCAGCATAACTGAAATAAACCATAAAAGCAGAAAGTACCATCAATATATCTAATTTAAAGCATGATCAGCTGAAACATTAAAAAGTCAGAGATTAAATTTTATTAGTTTCCACAAATAATTTACAGATGGCGTTAGCTTAATTAGCTTCTTAGCGGCTATAATTGACTCTATATTCACTATGCAGCAACAAACTGGCAGGGAGAAAATAAATAGATTACACTCTTTTAAAAATTACATAAATGGTGGTAATTTTAATGCAATGATTGTTAATTAAACAAGCCAAATCTTTTTTTTTTGACTTGGCAGTTTTATTTAGATTATTGTTTTAATTGGATTACAGTCAGACTATTGCAGTCCAAATAAACACAGTCACTCGACAGTCTGCATCCCAGCAGAGTAATCTCTGTGAAACAGCAACAGCTGAACTTTAATAAATCTCAGCTGCTGCACCAAGAGAGTACGGCACGTAATACTGGTGCCAAAGCAAAAATTAATGGCATCCACATTTTCAGATGAGTGGAAAGTAATTACAATCTTTTTAAAAAATGTTACCCTTTAGTGAAAAAAACAAGAAAAAAAAGCTGAAGGCCACATTAAAGCACAGATGGGTGATATTTGCATGTTGGTAATTATGCACCGTCGGTTTGGAGCCAATTTTCCACTTGTTTTTCTGAAATGGTAAATATCAGACCACTTCATTTCGCATTTGTTTTACAGATGAAAACATCGTCACTATCTTCTGTAGCCAATGAGTTTTTTTAATTAGAAATGTACCATAGGTTTTATTCACTGGAAAGTGTTCATGTTGCTTTTCTTCACTGCCATCGTGTTGGTAGTTTTGGGGTCATGTTGTTACATTAAGCTTCACTTCCCAAAGAATAACGAGCCTGCTGTGCTCTACACAACCTTTTAGTCCCTGGTCGAAACACAGTAAATTTGAAAATCCTCTTTTCTTTTCTTTTTTTTACTGATATGCATTTGCCAAATAGTTTTTTGACATTTCCTTCAACCTCACTGTGCTCTATATATCCACTCTAGCACAGCTCGTTAAGGGCCTTAGTCAAGGAAGAATTTTTAGGGAGACTTCCATGTAGTGATGTTTAATACTGCAAAATGTCTTTCCGATACTGATACAGAGTAAACTCAGGCTGGTATCGGCGATTCTGATCTAATACTGATACTTTGTGCAAACAAACAAAATATGTCTGGTTAATCTAAAAAAAGTAGTGTTTTACAAATAACCGCTTTAAAAAGAATACAAGATTGAATAATTATTTCTTCATTTAAAAGTCTTTCTAACCCTATATTTGTTTAGCATAAATTAAAATTCTTAAGCTAAACAAGTGTAATAATTTTTGAATAGTGAATAAAAGATAATAAAAAAATCTAAAGGTTAATGTTTCTTGTTTTATATCATTGTTTGTAGGTTTGTAAGAGGGTCCCCGGCCAGAAGCTAATGCTGTTGGTTGGCCAAAGTATTGAGAAATTGGGAACCTCTCATCTAGAATGTAATTACAGACAGTCAGACAAAGCCAATTTTATGTTAAAATGACCTGCCACACATGCAATGCCTACAGCAGGGGTTCTCAAGACATTTGGGTCTGGGGACCCCTTACAAGGACAAAAAAAATTCCAGGGACCCCCTCATAAACCCTATACTGTTTTAAAATATAATTTATTGTCATTTTAACCCCTAACTTAAACCCCTCAAGCTCATCATGTCATTCCTCCATGGAACATAACCTGTCTATCACCAGGGATGCCACCAGTGGGGGTGGCCAGGAAGGGACAATGTCCCTCACCCCACTCCTAAAAAATAGGTGGCCCCTCAGTTTTATCCTTTTGAGACCTAAGCTGTTGCTTTGTGCTCATTTTAATTCTAACTTGCTCACCTTCTCTAACCTCTGCACCACCACCTCCAGTCATGTACGTATATACTAAACAGATGCCTATTTAGGATTGTTGTCTGGAGGAATTTATTATTTGGGTTTAGATTTTTCTGATAATTTACTGATGGGGATAATGTTCACCATTGATGATTCTCATGTTTGACATTGTAGTTGAGTCGTCATCCAGTGTTTAAGGGGCCTAAAGATGAGAAACTCCGGCAACAACGAAGAACACTACAATGTTTAAACAATCATTATAAAGTCTTCCACTGAGTTACACAATACATCTATCACTCCATTGTCCATTGCAGTAAAGGAGATAAATGTGACCGGAGAGATTACAACATTGTTACTTTTTTCCCCTTATCTTGTTGTGGAAGCACCACAACAAGGCTCGTCAGTCGACAGGTCCTTGTCATTTCCAGCATCTCTGATTTATCTATGCCTCTGGGGCTTTTTAGGACATCTTTCCGTTTGAAGCCAGGAGATAAGGTCACTGCAGCAGCAAGTGTTCAAAGTTAGTGTTTAATGGGCTTCTGAGGGTTGAGCTCACGCTAACATGAAAGGCTTGTGATTTACTATTTCCAACAAATGTCAAAACGGCATCCTGTAAAACTAAAGTATTAAAAAAGACTTCTCAGTTAGTGTGAAACACATTTCTCAAATCTAATTTTATGTACCTACATTATAAAGTCAGAAATCTAAATTGGATAATATTTATTGTTTAAATGCTGGTTTGAAAACTAGATTTAGAAAAAACTAAATTGACATTATTTAACATGAATTTTTACCCTAAAACAGCAAAAATTAGATACAAAGAATTGATTCCAAATGTTTTTTTCTGACTGTGCTGGTGATCATCATGAATGTAGTCATAGTTTTATAAAAGATGTTCCATCCATTCAAATTTATAACATGCAACTAGATGTTAAGTTTTAAAGAAAAAAAACATAAGTTTTATATTTTGAATGTAAAGTAATTAAAACTAAGTGTATTATTAAAAACATATTTGGTAGAATTACATGGAAAAATGCAAAAAAAAAAAAACAACAAAAACCTGAAGTACTGTAATGAAGATACTTAGTTACTAAACCTGCAGTAATAATGGTTGAGTCATCTTTGCTACATGGACACACATTCAGAACTTGAGGTATGAACAATACTTGTTCAAACTATGATGTTACTTGAATTTTAACTAAGTAAAAAAAAACTTATCAAGGTTTAGAAAAATGCTTACTAATTAGCAACAAGTGCTACTCATGTTAAATCATTCATGCAGTGTTTGCTGATTATCAAATTGCTTCTTGAACAGTTGAGAATCAGACAGCAGAAGTTTTAATGGAGGTTGTTTTACTACTTTGGGGTTTGCATTTCATATAATTGACATTAATGCTTAAATGTACAAAAACTTGGAATCTAAGGCTATATTCACCCTGCAGGTCGTTAAGCTCAACTCTACTTTAAAAAAATTTACGGCTGATCCGTGATGCGTACGAATCACTCGCCACCGTTCGAAACGCATGGGTACCGCAGATTGAGTGTTGTATTCTAGAACACAATGATTGGTTGATCATTTTAAAAAGCCGATTGTATGTTTACGTGAGCGGCCCATGTTGCGCAAGTTAAACCCCGTCTTCACGGACGCGCTTGTACGCAGTTCGGCTCGGGCTCGGTCTCGGCCCCGTGCATCTCCATTAAAAGGTTCTAAGCGCGCACAGCCGCGCTATTTCAGAACCTCCTCTCCGGTGGTTCTAAGCGGGTAGAAGCGAGTACAGGACGCTTATGATTTCCACATCAGCAGAATGCTGCGTGTGGATTAGTTCTGGGATTGATTGACAGAAGAAATTAGTTACTTGTGCAAACTTCCTCCT
>JARVGW010000086.1:2395874-2411438 GCA_031762495.1 Anablepsoides rubrolineatus | reverse complement strand
ATATTTATTAATATAGCTGCAATTTTGACAAAATGATGGTGTCTTATTTTGTAAATACGGATGTTGTGCTCGTTCCTCTTCCTGTTGGTGTGACGTAATCTTTAAAAATTGACTCCGGCACAGCTCTAAATTAGGGGTGACTCTGGTTCTGGAACAGTAGGCAGGACCACCCTGCACAGTCTGGCTGGACCAACAGAACCAAGCATCAGTTCTGAGCAATGCAGAACAGAGTAGGATGTTTATGTTGCTTTGGAGGTAAGCAGGTTCCAGCCATGTATGTTTATAAATATTAGTGATTGTATTTGCATTCTAAAGTGTAAAAACAATTCATTGTGAATATTTCTGGTTTTTTGCATTTAAAAAAAACTTTTTTTCTACATGTATTTCTGGAGTTTGTGTCATTTTATGTCTCCTGTGTTGATACAGTTCGTGAAAAGTAAAAAAAAATAACTTGACATTTCACAGGGGAGATTTTGCTGAGAAAATGACACCAGACATGGCAGATTAAACCATTTTAAAGGTCAAATATGATGGTAAAATCAAAATACTCCAAAAAAATGTACAATTTCACCTTGGACTTTAGGGGGTTAGGCTTTAGCAAACTATTATACATTAAAATAAATAAAATAAAATAAATATTATGTACACCTAAATTTTACACTTTAACTGTTGTACCCGATCACAGTAAATGGTAAATGGACTGTACTTGTATAGAGCCTTTCTACCCAACCAGGATACTCAAAGTGCTTCACACTACAATCTGTGCCCTCATTTACCCATTCACACACAATCAACTATGGAGACTAATCAGTGCCAATCACATTCATACACTGATGGGACACACATCAGAGGCATTGGGGTTAAGTATCTTGCCCAAGGACACAACAACTGAGACAGCTAGACGGGGGATCAAACCGGTGACCTTCCGGTTCCAGGACGACTCCCCTAACCACTCTTCCACAGCCGCCCCATTACCACATGCCAAAATTTTATGAAATTATCAAGCATTTACCTTTCAAAATGAAACGACTCAGTGTAAATTTTATGGCTCCTTCATTATGCCGTGTTTAAAAGTCAAACAATGAACCAGCATCAACATTTCCAACAGACAACCAGAGAAACAGAATCTATAGAATAGAAAGACTGGTATCAAACTACCAACCTGCCAATACATTAAAATATGTATTTATAGAAAGAGTAGATTCTCTTTGTAAAGCAAGACATTTAGCTCTATGTCTGTATCACAAACATGCTCATTCTTTGGGTGACACACACACACACACACACACACACACACACACACACAAAATAGATGCATGTGTTGGACCTGGCTCTGTGTGCATTCTTCAGGTGCATCGATGTGGACGTCCTGCTGCCTTTCTAAGATGACAAAAATGGCATGATGCCCAAAGACCAAGCACCGCATTCCAACGGCCCTTAATTGAGTACCTGCCCGTCATCTCGGCTCTGATTGATGGTATAATTAGAGACGGGCCAGTTTGATGGAGACGTCTGGCAAACTCTTCTGTCTGTTGGTTCTTTGTGTGAACGTGAAGCCCAGGTCCCTGGAGCTTTAGTCTTTTGCTAACCCTTCCCTCACACACAGAGATGTCTGGCTTCATATGTTGTATGTGTGTCTGGTTGGTGTTCACCAGCCCTGCTCCCTTTAACAATGAGCACCGTTTCAAGCTTGGAGAAGCTGATTAAATTAAAGTGCCTCACAGGCAATCATTCCAAGGTCAAAGAGATGCCGCACAAACTGCTTTTGGCACCAACTTTCCTCGGGGCGTGGAGACGCTTATCAGCAGATGTGTGTGTGTTTTTTGGCTTGGGGAGTAGATGAACAGTCATGGAACGTGGAAAATTGAATTGTCACTGTTGATTTTGCTCCTTGCATATCAAGAGGGAACAGAAACTTTAATCAACGGCCCGATATGAGCTGCTAGGATTACAAAGAGCCCAAGCAAAGTGAGAGAATGGGATCAGCCGCTGTTTGTCCCTGTCTGTCGGTGAGATTCAGTAAGATATGTTTGTTTCATATGATTGGGAATTCATTTGATTACCATCGGAGTTCAAATTTATTGCCATCATGGGTGTGTCTGACGGCTCCCAGCGTCATTCTCCTGTGCAACAACAACCTCAAAAATTGATTCTGAAAGCAATGTTGCTGCACATTTTCAGAGCTGACATTTTTTGTTTCTCCTCTCCTACATTTAATGAACACCGATGCTCCCGAGCAGGTTATATGAGGTCACTGACTGGTTTAATGAGTGTTTAAACGTTTGAGTCATATGCTGCGTGCTTCACAGTCACCAGATCTTCCAGAAGCCAATTAAAATAGTGTGAGGATTCAGAGCGGCATATCATTATCTTTCAATTCAGTCCCAACATCAAATGACCAAACATTAATTTAGTGAATGTTCTTTAATTATTCCATAACCAGGGGTCTACTAAAACAAATATAACCATTGTAGCAACATGTGTCTTAGGGTTGTTAAGTGTAAACTCGGATGTTGAAGGTAAGTGGTTCCGATAACACATACTCAGGTAATGAATTAATAATATTTACAGTGCCCAAAACCCTTGAAGTGACTCGGGATCACCAGTGACTGTAGAGAGGAGTCAGGTTAGTTTCCAGGTGAGTCTCACAGCGATGAAGATATTGATGATGATGTAGTAGAAAACGGGAAACTTACTGATTCCCTTGGTGATTGATGCATGAGGCATTGCAGGCTGTTCAGTGAGCACCAGGGGTCAGATTTATAAAGCTAGCGTACGCACAATATGAGCACTGAAACTTGCGTACGCCACTTTTTACGCAAAGGTTTTGATTTATAAAACTCAAATTTGACGTGAAAACGTGCGGTCCCTCACGCCAGCTCTGACCCATGCGTATGCTTATTTTGGAGACGGGAAGCTGCGACACAGATGGTGGAGTGAGGAATTATAGCCACACTGTGTAATGATCACTGTCAGATATTTAATTTACCTTCATAATCAGACTTAGATTTTAGATCGACTTTATTTTTCTTAACAGTATATTATTTATTCTGCTGCTGAGCCAAGGATCTTTGTAATAAAAAAACTTAAATCTTAAATAAAGGTTTACGTATCTCCATCCATCTCCTTCCTTCTCAGACGACCCTGACCCACAGACCGACAGACCCCTCCCTGACAAGAGACATTTCAGCGGAGCATGACAGCAAAAGACTCAGTTATAGTCACGCTTTGCCTCACTTTTTAAAGTCCGTATTTCTCACGCGGGAGCGGGGGGGTCAGCCGCTGATTATAGAGCAGGCAGGAGGGGGAGGATGAAGAGAGTGGTGGACTTCTGACATTATCTGACTTATTTAATTTTATTTTTTGTTGTTATCGCCCTGCAGCTCTGAGAGAAAATAAAACTGAAGCTGCTGACTGTCGGTCACAATGCGCAGCAGCTGTTTAAAAAATAAAAACACAGCGCAAAAAATGATTTTGAGTCATACATGTAATGGAAACTATGTTGAATAAACAAAAAGGCATCAAAACAAAGACTGGGAAATGGGTGAAGTCAGCTGACCCCAGTTTTACCTTTGCGCTGTGCTCATTTTAATTCCCCCTACCTATTTAGGATTAGTTAAACCTTTTAAATATTTAAATATGAAAGATGCTTTTGTAAAACTAATAGTTAAAATAGTAAAAAATAACACAAACTTAAAATAGTCCCTCTGAATAAAGACAACCACAATAAAACAAATGTCTAAAGGTATTGTCATATTGTTTTCTACCTGTTTGTTTATTTATTTACAAATAAAAAAAACCAACTCACTTTTTGTCTGAAAAAGTGTGGACATGAAAAAAGTGGTTATAGCTCAAAAACTATTAAACATGGAAGCTAGCATGACATTTATTAGGAATAAAGACTTCTCAGTTCTGGTGCATTGCTGCGTGCGGAGGTCATTATGTTACCGCTATGCGGTATCTAGTTTGTCTTCAACTAATCAACTGAGGAGTAGCTGGCTGAGGCTGTTAAAAAATTCTGTCATTTGTAGACTTCTGTTCAAGAAGTTGTAAATAGTGCCAATCTTTATAAGACAAATTTATAAAATGCTGCATAAATTTCATTAACAACAGAATATGAATATATCAAGAATATATCAAGTCAAAAGTCTCAGGACATCTTTTTCTTTTAGAAGCAACAGCAAAAATTAGATATCTGAATACTCCAGCAAATACTGAGTTTTTAGTCCAAAACATGGCTGCTGTCTTGAAAGGCACCATTCTAAATCAAAGTCAGATTTTTCTGATATATCAAATATCAAATAAGGTCAGAATTGTCTTAGAAATAGATTGGTGCAATCAGCCGTGCAATACCTCTTGTGAGTCAGAAGTTATCAACACTGAAAATTCCTATTGCAGCAATCCATTTGATACATTTCTGGCCTATGGTATGATAAATGACCAACTTCCCACTGAAAGAAATTGCCCCTAAAAAGAGTGTCCTGTGCCTTTTGACTCACCCAGGTGGGTGGGTAGACAGACAGACAATTTTCCCCTGAAAAAATAAGTTATTTTATTAGGTGTGAAATCCCATTCCCTATTTTAATCCCACTTCTAATCCTACTAAACCATTCCTCTGTTGCTCATTTTCCATGACAGCCTTTTGAGCTGAGGCATAAGACGGTTTCCTTGTTCATACACAAACACCATCCTCAGCAAGCCTTCGACTAAACATGAGTGAACAGAGAAAGACGACGGTGACCCCAACATGAAGCAAAGTATCAACAGATGACGGCGCCGAATGAGCGATATCCAATCAGCATCTGCTTATTCTCCTCTGTGGTTCTCAGGGATGTCTGCGGTTAATGACTCACTGCTGGAGCGCCTCCACGTCCCACAGAGAGAATCAGACCTGCAGGCCAGGCAAGAGCTCCATCAGATGCACGAACACCAGCAGTGTCTACAGCATATGCTTAATTGGTAGTTTGAGCCTCTGCTCTGTTGTCGGCGTTCCAAGTCATTAACATGCCATGTGCACTCTGGACTGTAGGCTCAGAAGAACCATTCCTATCCACCATAACATTTAAGCTGCTCTGTACCACACCAGCGGGGAGACACGGGGCCTCTGCTTCCCGTCACATGCTGATTTTTCTCTGGTTTTTGTGATGTGAAATGTCACCACCTCTCCAATAACAACACATTCATGGAGTTTTCTCTTGGGATCCGACTCAGGCCATAGCTGGGTTGTTGTGTGTGTGTGTGTGTGTGTGTGTGTGTTTGTATTATTCATTTAAAGCTTAAACGGGAGGAAAGAATACGGACGGGAATAGTTTGAGTTGATAACAGCTTGTTAAACATGTCACTTCAACACCAATTTTTTTTATCTCATACATTCATCATATCCAAAAATTGACTGTTTTTATTTACAGATATACGGAGAAATCTCTAGCATTTCCACACTCTGAGTGCATGTGTGACATTCTGATAAGGTTTTAGTTTAGACTGAGATGTATGTTCGGGATTAGAAAAGTCTGATCCCTTTAAAACGATGGACTGTGTGTTATAAAAATGGGCCACTTAAATAAAATAAATTGTGCTCTTGTATTTCTAAAAAAAATATTATTTTTTTAAATTAAAAAAGATGAACTGTATTAACTCTAGTATAAAAAACATAATGCGTGAACACATCCCAACATATTTTAAGTCTGAAAAGTTAAGGTACTTTATTTGTCATTAATGCATGTTGCATTTGACCCATCACACATGAGGAACACCCATGTAGCGCAGCAAGCAGCTATGTAAGCACCCAGGGAGCAGATGGGGGTTAGGTGTCTTGCTCAAGGACAATGTGGGTATGGTGGGGAATTGAACCTGTGACTTTCTGGTCCAAATTTGGCTGCTCTACCACTACACCACAGCTGCCCCTGAAGGCATGTGATATAAAACGTAACACTTTGGCAACGGGGCGTGTGGTCACGCAAACACGTCATCTGAAGGCTAGACCATCTTATTTCACAGCTGTTTTATTCAGCTTACCCAAACTGTGTGGGCTGTGGCCTACGTGGGCTGCAGTCTAGGTAGGTAGGCTGCAGCCCCTGAATTCAGACACAGCTGTAATGTGTCTGATAAATCCAAAAAGAAGTAGTGTATTTCAAAGTACTGCTTCATAAAGAAGACAAGACAGAGTAATTTATTTATTAATTTTAAACTGAGAGGTAAATTTATGTACTGTTCTCATTTCTAAAATAGCTAAACAAATACAACAGAAAAAACACAATCATACAAAATATGTGAAAATAGGATTTCAAGTAATAAAAAATGAAGTAAAATAATAAAACCATTCATATAAATTATTGTTTAATTATCAAGGACTACTATAAAATGAAAACTTTATATTTACATAAACATGTTAACATGAAAATACTGAACATGCAACATCTACAGACTGAGCATGTGCCGCTGCGCTTACACATTACCCAGGCAGAAGAAAAACTAATTCTCATAAACTGCACATGATTTAGACAAGGTTTCAATAGTTTAGTTATTTTCCAATGGAGTTCCTGTTATTTAAGATGTTCATTATCTGAAATGACTGAAGTAATAAATTATTAATATCTTGATTTGATAGTGAATTTTAGAGCATAAAATTCTGGTATTGGAGGTACACATGTTTCAGTATTGATCTGCACGTCACTAGTTATACACTTTGTAGCAGTAAGTAAAAAAATGTGATCAAAAACCAAGTCAGTTCCCAGTTTGAGAGGGTTTATTCTTCAGCTTTAAAAAAACTCTATTTCATTGCTCAAACACTGTGTATGGCCCTGATCTTATCAAACCCAAAACAAGGACTTCTCCTTCTGGTTCTGCTGCTAGCTACACTAAAGACTCCCTCTCATCTTAAGTCTTACGTGTACCTATAACCCAAACATTCTGTTCACACACTGTTGTTATTGGTATGTCAACAAGTCATTCCTGCTGAGGAGGGACACATTACATAGAAACAATAAAATAGTACATTGGCTGGTATTAATGAAGTTACTTAAAATACACACACAAACTATTACCACACACACAACAATGGGATTTTTGGTGAGAAAACCAACCTTTCTGTGGAGCTCTAAAATACCTGATAGCAGAAACCTTGATCAAAGTCTTAGCAGCTCACAGGAAATTTGACTGTTCACGACTACAGTGATTTACATTTTTTTATTGATTTATAAACAATCACAGATTAAATTCAGTAAATTTTCTTACAAAATGTTCAACTTAGATTCTGATTATGTAACAGCTGTGGAGGTTTGACCCAGTGATGCAGACAAAACCACAACTAAAGACTTAAAAAAATAATACTAATTTAATTAAAAGGTCAGTGTGGCATCAGCAGTTTACAGGAATGAAAGTCCTCTGGTTTGCTTGTTTGGTCCAAACCAAAAGTGGACTTTATTTTTTTTCTTCATTTGGTGCGGTTTGTATTCACATTGTGCATTTTTACTTGTAAACAAAGCCACGAAGGTGATCATTGCTCCCACCGGACAGAAAGGACGGGCGCACAGACCCAGAAAAAAACATGGAAGTCCTGCGTGCTGTGGTTCTGATGTGCACATTTGTGCTGATAGTACAACTGCAATACCATTTAAAATGTCAAAAGGTGGCACGATGGCTCAGTGGTTAGCACCAACGCCTCCCAGCAAGAAGGTTTGATCCCTGTTTCGGACCTGGGGTCTTTCTGTGCGGAGTTTGCACGTTCTCCTCGTGCTTGCGTGGGTTTTCTCCAGGTACACCCCCAAAAACATGTACAATAAATAGGTTGCCTTCAGGCCCAGGCCTTTCTTGATAAAGAGATCTCAATGGGACTTGTCTGGTTACATAATGGTAAATAAAATACAATAAAAAAGCAGCTAATTTAATGGTGGTTTTAAAATGGTATTCTAATTTAACACTAAAGGTCTGGACCAACGCTGGAAGCAAACCCAAATGTGTCAGGTATGAATATGACCAAAGAATAAACACAAGGAGCTAGAATTTGCTGAATGATGTCATCACCTAATCCTATTTGAAAAATGTGAGTAAAATAGCTCAATGTTTAGACCTACAAATGAACCTAAAGTGATGGGTATTATGTAAAACTGACTTTTTGAGCTTTATATCTCGTTATAATGTCATTCTCTCATCAAAAACATAACTAGCATGTTGCTTTGATTCATTCATGCATGTTTGAGAAATCCTTTGTTTATTCCTTTTATTACAATACATTCAATAAAGTCAAAGTTATACACAAAAGAAAATAAATTTAAAACAAAAGCAAACAAAACAAGAACAATAGTGAATGATATCTACACAATCAAAGGAGTGGGTAGAAGTCCATGAATCTCCTGTGGTAGCCATGTGGAGCTGCCTAAACGCCTGCTGGTACAAAGCTCTGCTTATTTGTAAAAGCTTCTCCATGGAGCTCTGCAGCTTAGCTCTGGCCCCACAGAGCACCCCTCCTTTGAAGCATTGTGTTGAAGACATGCTGAAGTGGGATTGTCAGAAATGGTAAGAAGTTCTTAAAGAGACAGAGGCCAGTTTCGAGGCATTTTCATAGTCTAAATTATTATTGATATATTCAGCATTTTAATAACAACTGAAGGTAACTTGATTGTGGTATAGAATTTATTTACTATGTGCCAGAAAAATACTTAATACTCCCCTTTATTGAAATAATTTCATGACTAATGCTTAGATCCACATATACATAAGTCAGTTTTGTGACTATATCAAATTTACCAAAATGTTAGATGTCACAGAGGCACAGGGGGAATGAAATGAAGTGAAGTGACTGAGGCTGTGAGTCAAAATGCAGCTGGGATCAGGGATTTATTTTAGTGAGTTAGTGTTGGAGAAAAAAACTTTACGGTAAAAATTACGTCCCACTTTGTAGGCCAGTGTGGGATCAGCAGCAGCTTTGCACATGTGTGATTCATGAGGAGTAGAGTGGGTCTCCTCTTTGCTCTTACTGCAGTTAGTGAGTTGTACTGTTTGTCAGCACTTTGGAAAGGGGGAGAGGCTATAAGAGCACCAGTCCCTGAGGAAAATGCTATGGCCAAAGTCTCCAATAATACTGTAAAAAGTCACTTGATTTAACGCTAGTCACATTTTGGGGAAAATAAATAATTAAAGGGATCTGAAAACTTGTTAAATCTAGCAAAAAGAAATTGCTACGCTGGCAACACTGACAAGGAGACATGGACCTGGCATGACCCATACACATACTGAAAAACAATATAGACGAGGGCTGGAATAATCTGGGCTAAATGACAACAGGGAACAGGTGAGAGTGGGTGAGGCAGGAGCTGAGGAGCAGAAATTGACTGATTGGCTTACTTTGTAGGTCTCTGGGATTTCCACACAGGAACTTTGGAGCTTCCGTGTTTCTCAGAATGAAAAGGTTTTCACTTTTCATTTTGATTTTTTAAATTCTTTTCCTTATTTTTCTCTGAAAGGTTTTGTTTATTACTCTGTGAGCCAGCTGTGGCTGAGTGGTTAGGGGAGGGGGTCATTCCTCTAATGCAAAAGTTGGCGGTTCAATTCCACCGCTATTTGGTCACCTGTCAAAGTGTCCATGGGCAAGACACTGAACCCCCACTGCCTTTGATGTGTGTCCCATCAGTGTATGAATGTGATTTAAAGCACTGATTAGTCTATAGATTGATTTAACTGTAGTAACTTTGTAGAGATCTAGTAGAAGGCTGTGTGAATGGGTAACTGAGGGCACAGACTGTAAAGAGCTCTGAGTATCCTGGCAGAAAGGCACTATTTAAGAACAGTCCATTTGACAATTTTTCCTGGCATTTTGTAAATATTTTAAATATATTTTGTTAGAATTTCAATGAGGATTTTATTTTCAATGTGTTTTTAATTTTCTTACATATGTTTAAATTGTTTTAAAACATTTTTACTGCAGTTTTTACCCTGATCAGTTTAAATGTGTACATTAGTTCTATTTATTTGTTAGAATAGTTTTTAGTTTGAAGTTTTGGTTATAAATACTATACTATACTATACTATACTATACTATACTATACTATACTATACTATACTATACTATACTATACTATACTATACTAATAGCTCCCTAGCTAACAGCTGGGTTTCAGTCACATGGATTTGATGCGTGCAAATGGAGGGCAGGAATCATTGCTGTGAGTCCATGTTTTACAAATTTGTCAAAAAGACCAGCAAAATATATCGAACATGACCTATATCTAATCTCATCACAACCCATATAGTGTTCAGAACATAGAAACTAATACAAAAAATAAATTTATTGTCACACATTATATCTTTTTAGCATAGAGTCTTCATTTTAGGCTCAACTTCCACTCAATGAAAATGGAAAATGTAATAAACGTATACAATACAAGTAGTTAGGAGTTTTCATGTCACAAACAACGATTTTTAATAGAATACAGAAATAACATATTACCATGTGCAAGTAGTCTGAGATCCCTTTAAAAAAACACGTTTGACATATATTGTGGTTAAATTTCAGACTGTTCCTGGTTAGACTGGCATCAGAATGTAATCTTAAAAAAAAGAAGTCACCCTAAAATTAAACTGCAAGGTGTTGCCTTTTTGATATCATGTGTCCTTTAGCTGAACCTGTCTGACATTTAACAAGAAATAATGGAGTCACAGAAAGGCTGAGCAGCAGATTCAAACCCACAAATTCTCTTTTCCATTTCTAACCACAGCCTCAGTGACACACTCTTCTCCTCTGAACAGAATAATTATGGGCTGGAGTTATTTGTTGATAAGGCGCTGCTGCCAGCCCAATTGGTGATAAAATGATTTAAGCTTAACAAAGATTGTTGGATCTCATAAGAACAAAATCAAAGCAAAAACCAAAAGAAATATATCAAAAACACATTTTCTTCATGAGATCTTTTTTTTTTCTTCTTGTTTAGTAAATTGCTCACAAAAAATTAATTCCCATCCCAGAACACGAATAACTCCACATCTAAAGCTGCATTCCCTGTGTTTTATCAGCTGCAGATGTTTGCCAGGCAAAGAAAATCTGATCTGAAACAAGAAAATATTTTGCTCCTGCAAGCCTTGAATCTGGGCCGGCTGCACCGCAGAACCACAGGCTCTAACTCAGTAAGGAGGGTTTCTTTTTACGACTGCAGCCCATAGAACGCAACTGTGAACAAGGAGTTCATGACTCAGAGACCTGATGACTCAGACTGGATTTTGCTCATATTTCAGTTGAAGGGCTTTTTCTTGTCATCATGAAGACAAAACAGACAGAAATGTTCAACAGCAGAACAATGATGAAGGTCAGACACATCATTCATCACCGGATCCATGTAGGAAAAAACAACTGGAACATTTCTTCCGAAATTTTGAAGGTTACCAGCTACAGCTCTGATAATAGTGATAGTATGTGACACACCACTCAAATCAGGGACTAATTCATACTTGGTCAAACTGAATGACAAACATACAGATTTTGAGAATTTTTAAGCTATATTTCGATCCCTGGATCCTCCTGATATCATAAGTGGTTCCAGAGACATGGCTTGATTTGTCTTGCTAATCTCGATAATCCCTGGAAAATCAGTCTTAATCCTATTTTTACCGTATTCTAATGAGGATTTCTGACTTATACTTCATTAACTCTATATTAAAACACATATGCTTACACTGACATTACTGAGCTAAAAAAAATATTTTGTGAATTATACGGCTGAAATCCATCCATCCGTTATCTTTTACCTGCTCTTCCTTCTTAGAGTTTTCCATGAGCAGCAGTCACTGTGCGAAGGGCAGGGGACACACTGGACAGGTTTCAATTTACATTTAACAGAGATTTTGGCAATACAATGTCTCAGTGGTTAGCACTGATGCCTCACAACAAGAAAGTTCTGGGTTCGATCCCCAGTTCGGACCTGGGATCTTTCTGTGTGGAGTTTGATCGTCCTCCTCGTGCTTGTGTGAGTTTTCTCAGGGTACTCCAGTTTCCTCCCACAGACCAAAAACATGTACAACAGGTTTCCTTCAGGCCCAGGCCGCACTTGCAAAAGAGATCTGTGATCTCAATGGGATTTGCCTGGTTAAATAAAGGTTAAATAAAAACAAAACATGCATGTTTTTAGTCTGTGGGAAGAAACCATAGCAGCCAGAGAAAACCCACGCATGCATGGAGCGAACATGAAGGTCTAAGAAAGGTCAACCACTGCGATCTGACATCACAGGGAGGTGACTGCTCCAACAGCTGATTTGAGCTTTTATTTTAATGGTATGTATTAAAAACAAAATAATATAAATAAGCATTATAAATTACCTTTTTTTCTTTTCTTTTTTTATTACCATTTAACACTTGTAGACACAGAATTGCAAGAAAATAGTATTTTTTTTTAAATTATTTATGATGGGTTTGGGTAATTTGACGTTCACTTTAGTATAAGAGTGAGGCCTTATAACTCAAGAGGGAAATTTTAAATCTCTTGCAAACATTTTGAGACATTTTGGAAACTCTCTCATGAATGATGTTCACAATTTGTTGCCAAAAGTCCCCGCCCAGTAAAATAATGACTTTAGAGCAAACATTTCATGGAATTTACAGCTAGTCCCTAAACTTTGATATAGACATTCAAAACTGGAAAAATGATTAAAAAGAATGTAATTTCCTTTTCCTGCCTTTGTTTTAGTAAAAAGCCACCTGTAAAATGAATTTTACCATTTACAATCTAACTTTATGTGGCTTTAAAAATAAGACTAGTGTTTCCTTTAACTTCTCATGTGAGGCACCAGCAGAAAGTGCCGAAGCTCTAAAACTTTTACAGCTCCTTTCAAACCTTGAAAGTTTTCCAATGTGCTAACTTCTATTTCTTTATTCAAGGTCCTTTATAACTTCTGTTTAGATAATATGACCTTCAATCAGCCCGTCACTGCCACTGTCATAAATACATCCCATAAGGCCTTGTTTAGAAAGACTACCCTAGACTAAATAAACTTGTAACTACATGAATAAATTTGCAGGCTGGTGGTGAAATGACTCTAGCACATAGCAATTCTCGTGCATTTTAGCTTCCTGGCTTTTAGATCACACTACATTGATCCCAGATGTGTTACAGCAGTCATGTATTGACAAAACACTACTTAGCTAATAATTGGGCCAGGTATTATCAAATTATATAACTCTGTCACTTCTGTTTTTTCCTCTCATTTGTCTCTTCCATATTATTGACAGGACAGAGAAGACATCTAAACATGTAGGCATATGCAAACAAAGCTAAAGGCCCTGTCACACTAGACAACTTATGCCAACTTATGAGCCTTTTAAAAATATCTACATTGAATATGGAATTGAACAAATCAACATGCAGCTTCTTTTCAGCATGTACATAATGTAATTTGAACAAATTGATCAAATATATAACTTTTATTAGCAATTTAGACATAAAAATGTTTCATAAGTTGGCATAAGTTGTCTAGTGTGACAAGGCCTGTAAATGGTAAATGGACTGAACTTCTATAGCGCTTTATCAAGCCCATCGGACTCCATAGCACTTTACAGTAACGTTCATTCACCTATGCACACACACATTCACACACTGGTGGTGGTAAGCTACTTGGGTAAACATGAGAGCTGGTGTGAAAGATTTCTGTAGCAACAGCAATGATGTAACACTGCTTTTGTCCAAAAATGAGCCCTTTCCCAGTGTTTAAACTTCTTGTGATCAGTGTTTTAACAGGTTGGCAAAAGGATATGGCAGATCTTACATGTATAATACTTCTTACATTTTCACTATTTACCATGCTCTGCTTCCTGAAGAAGAAAAGAAGGCTCCTTCTCTACCTCCTCACAGACCATCTGACCTCACATGACAATTTGAATATTTGGTTATGCTTTTTGGCCTCACCAGTGTCCTTAAGTTCTGGACATTTATGTGTTGCAAGAGTGCCTTTAACAGTTTGTGCCCATTTACCTGGATGACATCTTTATTTTCTCAGACGATACAGAGCCATATCAGAGCCACGGTATGAACATCTCGCAAAGATCATTGGAGTACCAGTTGTAAAGGCTGAATGTGGAAATGTCATACCCCTCTCAGTGACCTTATTGCGATACACTTTCGAGAGCAGGAAGATGAAGATCGATCCAGAGGAAGTATTATCTATTGATAATACATTTAAAATATTTCTGAGTTGTTTGAAAGAATCTTAATTTCAGTTCATACCACCAAAATTCATTCTTCATATCTTACCAAGAATTGTAGAGCCTTTCGCTAAAGTCTTCCACACATTAGTTTTCTATGTACACACCTAGACTGAAAAGAGGAGAAAAAAATCCTCTTTGTCATGTCCGGAGAGCTGTGAGCCTCTTACCTTTTGCCATTTATCACCATCTTCACGCATTAAAGCCACCGCCAGACGTCCTTCTCAAGGTTACAGCTGCTCTGTCCCACCTGGATTAGTGGCCCGCTGACCCAACATATGGAGGCCTGACCACGCTCCAAGTGTTCCAGGAGAAAAAAAAAATAATAAAAAAACATTCAACTTTAATCTGGTCCACTGCTCAGGAATCAGCTCCAAGTTTTCTTGACAGATGGTGTTTTTATTGATTTATTTATTTTTGTAAAAGTGGGGTTCACATTCAGTTTGGTTACCAGAAACTTTTTCATTAGCAACAAGTTGCAGTCAAAACGAGCAACACATTGCAAATGTGAAATTGCTTTTTATGGTTTTACTTTCTTCTTGTTACTGGTTGTGCATGCATTGAAAAACAATCTCTATTAAAAGTGCCACAAAGTTTGGATGTGTCGTATATGTTCAGAAATTCTCACTCCGGTAGAGGCACATTTTTTTTAAATCAAAACGACTAGACAAAGAGAGAGTGTTGTTTATGTCTAAGCCAATTATTCGTCTGTACTCATGTCTAAGGAGACATCACCTTTCCGGTGATAAAACGGCTCTCTGAAGCTTCCAGCATGACTCTATATGCTGGACAGAAAAATCACCTATTAGGGTACAAGTTTTATTCTGTGCAGTTTCGTGCAAAAACAAAAGAAGAGTTTTTATAATGAGAAGGAGAAAAAAAGTGCCAAGACATATAGATTGTTTGCTGGAAGCACAGAAAAGGAAGAAAAGAGGCTAAAACTTTATGGACAACTTTGTGGTTTTCACTCAACTGTCAGCTATACCACCTTATAACCATGGATACAGACAGTTAACACTCATTTGTACAGCAAATGAGGGTATACTGCTTTGATATACTAAAATTATATGTGAAAACTGTGCCTTCCAATGACTTTCAAAATGTTCTGACTTTGCTCATCCTACATCGTCTAACACGACAGAGATCTCATAAGTCTTTAAAAATTGTTAATGTATTTATTAAAAGGGCAATATCATGTAAAACCAACTTTTTTGAGTTTTATATCATGTTATAATGTTATCCTCTCCTCTCATCAAAAATATGCCCAGAGTCTTGCTTTGACTCATTCATGCATATTATGGAAGCATTTATGTACCTGGACAGAAACATGAGATTGAAAACACAAGGAGCATTCTGTGAAAGGTCAAAGTGGTTTTATTGCA
>JARVGW010000086.1:2385487-2395774 GCA_031762495.1 Anablepsoides rubrolineatus | reverse complement strand
CTTATATAAAAATATAAGTAATATGTAAGTAATAATCTATGACCAAAACTGACATATTTAGAAATAAAAGCAGAAATATATAAATGGACCAATAAATAAATAAATACACTAAAAATGCACTAATTCATATAAACAATGAGAACTTACTTTACCTCATGCTTTATGATTTATTTGACCTTCATATTTATTTTTCCAGCTTAGTTCCAATAAATATTTTACCACATACGTTAAATTTATATAATTATATTTTTTAAGTTTACAGTTTGATTAAAAATAAAGGGTAAGTCTTTGTCCTCCTTGCCTTTGTTTTTAACTAAACTTTAATTGAATTCATTTTTTAATTGAATTTATTATTCATTTATTTATTACTCCATTTATATATGTTTGCTTTTATTTCTAATTATGTCAGTTTCAGTCCTCCATATTGTTCTCGGTAAAAAGAAAAACTTAAAAAAGCACAGTCTAAACTACTTTTTTTGAAGGACAATAAATATATTAATTTCTTTTATAAAAGATTAAAGCAGGGCTATTCAACTAAATTGATGGTCCGGACATCCAGCCAGTAAATAGTCTTGTTTTTGTATGATTAACAATCTATTGTTATATTAATTAAAGCCATTGGCAGCAGACAGACTGAGGTGTCATCATCTATACAGGATTGCCACAATGAATAAAATATTCATATTTCAAGTGTAGAAATATTCACGTTGTAGAACATAAAAACTAATACAAAATATTTATTGGTACACATTGCAGCTTTTTAACCATCACTCCTTGTGGTTTTGTCTCAAATATAACTTATCATTATCCCCAGAATGCATTGTGGCAGTAACAAAATGGCGATTTACTCAAGTAAAAAATGTAACTAACATTTAATTTTTAAAAGTTCTCACATGTTTTTATGTATCAAAAACAGCAACTTTATTAAGGACAAATTGTTCAAGTAGTCGGAGATCCCTTTAAGACTAAGTAAAAAAACCCAACAGGTATTTAGTGAGCATAATATCAGTGATGAATGTGCAGGGCTGAGACGCCGCATGCATTACACTAAACGGGAAGAAAACCAAAGTCTGATCTGAGCTCCAAAGCCACAGTTCCTTTTACCCCGTTGGCCTTCTCATAAAGCCTTCAGTTCTGCAATGACAAATCATATTTTGACATGTGGGGCTTTTGAAAAATACAGAATTTTCCCACTCAAAACACCAGGGTGGAACACCCTTTTATACGTTAACTGTGATTAATCATCAAAGTAAATTAAGACGGGGGCTAATGTGGGTTTCCATGTAAAGACGAAGGCTGTAGAAGCAACTCTGGAATGTGGTTCTGCGGAGTGAAACAGTTGGACTTTGGTAAAACGCAGGAATTGGAAGAAACAGCTCATTCTGGGATTAACTTGGACCGTACAAGTCGAATGAGAGTGTCCTGGATTTCCCCCAACCGAACGCTAAGCTGCGGTTATGACGAGATGCCAACAGCTTTCCAGATAGAAATAAGAGAATAACTTGGCACAGCGGAGTAGAAACAAAAGTCTTTGACCCCGAAATACCAGCGTCTGACCCAAAATAAGTTCAGCTAGCACAGAATTTCAGTGCAGCATGGATCACTCATGAGTACAAAAAAACCTCAAAAAAAAAAAAAAACACAGTTCCCTTGTTTTCTTTGCAATGAAACAAGAGTGAGCACTCAAATCCAATGGCTCTTTTATTTTCAAAAAGCTTCACTTAAGTATTTACATTTTGTGCAAAAACATTTAAAGGTTTCAAGGACTTTACATTGTAAGTTCAACCTCAAGGCACATACATGGAACAACATCAATATTTCATCATGAGAACAGAAAGTTTTTTAACTTTGGTTCCTAAAAAAATATTAAAAAAATAAACAATCTCGCTGGGGATGGCTAATGTAACACTGCAGCATCTAAATGAGAAGCCGGTAACGGAGCCATTTTACATGCACACTTCCTCTAAAACTGTATGATGGTCCCTCACACTGAATTTCAACTCCCTCTGAGTAAAACTATGGAAGACAATTATGGCCACAAAGCAAAAAATATATATATTTCCAGAGTTCTGATGTCAAATAGATGAGATTACAGTCAAAATTCTGACTTTTTTCCAATTGTTTTTCCAAAAGTCAAAATTCCAAACGTTTCTTGGAATTTTGACTTTTTTCCCCTCAGAATCTCAACTTTTCTGTCAGATTTTCAACTTTTTTTTTCAGAATTCTTACTTTTTTCTTAGAATTCTAAAGTTTTTCTTCGATTTTTGACATAAAACGACAGAATTCCAACTTTTCCCTCAGAATTCAGAGATTAAAGTCAGAAGTCAGGAAAAAATATAATTTTTATTTTTCACTACGTGGCACGTAATCTCTCCCGTAATTTTCTCTAGAACAGACAGCAGGGGGAAAAAGCAATCCAAACATTGCTGTGATGTTTTTTAAAGAAGCTACAAATAGTCATGCTAATGGAGATTTACTGGAGGAGAAAATCAATGACTTTGCCTGTCCAGAAAAACAAATAAAAATTAAAAAACACAATACATAGCGTTGTGTTTTGTATGAATTGACCTCCCAGTGATTTAAAAGAATAACTTCAATGTGAAGCTTCTCACCAGCCCTGACACAATGCATAAACAGACGCTTGCAGTCTCTAAGACGTTTTGTGTAATCCCATTGGTAACGCTGCTGCACCCACATTCTTTTGGAGAAAAAAATAGGAATAACGCAAGCAGCAGAAAAAAAATTAAAAAACACCACATTGCCCGTTCCCAGTCTGGTTGAATCATTAGGCATGCACCGTGTAATTCCTGGCAAAATAGATGAACAGTCTCTCGTTAGCTAGGGTCACGCTTAGTGCTATTTTGCCTCTTAATACAGTGAGGTTGAAAAAAAATGTGCTTTCTGTTCTTGTTACTGTCTCGCCATTTCTCCCTTCCTCAGAACACTCTCTCTCTCTATTTAGCTCGTAATTTAGTCCTGCATAAAAGGTAAGGCAAATTTCAGTCTCTGTTACACATTCACAGACAAGGAAAATACTATCTTGTATGGATTTGTCCTGGCTCTCTTGACCAACGTGATTACTAATAATAAGTATTTATCTAAAACAAAAAGGAAAAGAAAATGTAGCCGTGCGGAATAACGGCCTGTAAAGAACCGTATGGATTTCTTGGTTAGATACTACACAGGGCAAATGCAAGTGCAGATCAGGGCTTCTCTTTGTCTTGATGGATAAATTGTGTGCTGATATGTGGATTTTGGTAGATAAAGGCTAAAAGATGTAAATTTGAGGATGCTTTGATAACCACAGAATGAAAGATTTTGGGTGTTTGAAAAAAACTGTTTAGAACAAGGTTTTGACAACTTTATAAAGACATACTTTGTGCCGTTCACCAAAAAACAATTAAAAAAAAGCTAAAACTGGCTAGCTTACTTTAGATAACATTTGGTGTATTTGTAATCAAGTCTAAATTTCAAATGTAAAAAATTAACTAGAACTCCCCCCAAGATGTGTCACTGAGTAAAAATATAAACCCAATTTTAAACCATATGTGATTATTCATGTTATTAGCCTGTAAGTTAATAATAGTTTGCCTGATTATTAAGCAAAATTTGTTTATAAATTTTAACAAGTTATAACATAATTAAATTCAATGTGACATTGTTCCCAGATCTGAGTTTTGACTTCTGAAGTAAACAGAACCTAGCATGAACCAAATGTGTAAACTGTTCTTATATTTGTAAAATATGTGTTCACCTTAAGTTTAAAAGTTCTACACAATGATGAATTTAGCTTCTTTTTTTTTTAGCATAAATACAACAGCTAAGTCAGAAACTAACTGCTAAGTTTTGTTTTCTTCTTGTTTTAAACTTTCCACACTCTACAACAAAAAAAGATCAGTTTTAAAATTAATTTAAACATACTATAATAATTGTGCCATGTGATTTTTAAAAGAGATTTGGAGCCCTGGGTTTAAGGATGTATCAAATCAAATGTGATTATGAATTCAAACAAGTACAACTGATTTGAGACACTTCGAACTGCTGAAGGTAAATCCTCTCAATCTGGAACAAGTGTATTATGAGCCCTTGAAAGTGATTCTGTTTTGAGCAGCTGAATCTGGGCTCCGTGCAAAGAGTTAACATCCCTCTTCCAGCATGAGCTTCATGCAGCCAAGTGAAAATAAGGTCTACTTATTTTTCTCCCTTTTTTGGTCGAGGATTATGAGCGTGGGTGAGAGGCGAATTCTTTAAACTTAAAAATCAAACCTTATTGGCTCAAATGAAGTCTTAAAAGGTGCATAATAAAGACCTCTCACATGTGAAAAGCTGCCACCGAAAACCAAGAAAAAGGGTTTTAATTGTTCCCAGGCAGGGACCAAAAGAGTGGAGTCAAGAAACTGACATGGGCAGGAATAGAAAAAGAGGGTAAATGATAATTTAGTCATCTATCTGGCTACTGCCACTGTGAAGTGAGCAGGTGCATTGTTTGAGATGAGCAAACCGTAAATGATATAAAGCATCTCATAAGTGTGGACAAAAAGGATAAATGACAACGAGCGCCGTCTACGATCATGGGCGGGGTGCAATCTCTGTGTAATTTCCTCATTTATCATCTAATGAGCACTAGCACATGGATAAAATACGGGTGGGTGTTTAATTAGTGTTGCGTGTAGGCCGCCTCCAAATCCATTACGCTTTCTTCGCTCACTCACATTTTCACTCACAGAGGAATCTTTATCCCAGAATAGACACCAGTTGAGAATCCATATCATTTAGCCAGCAAACACTGAAAACACTGTTAGTTTTAAATGCTTCCATGTCATTAAGTTGCTCGATGAGCATGAATAGTCTACATAATGCTGTTTGAGCGTGAGTAATGCTTTCTGGGTAATGGTCTCCAGGGGAATGTTGGGAGGTAAAATGATCTTTCTGCCCTCTCTGCCTCTGTCCCACACAAATCGCTGCGGGGGAGAAGTAACTGCCCTCTTGTGGCCTAAACATGAAAAAAAGTACTGCAAATTTAATGATTTCTTCAAAGGGGACTTGCAAGTCTCAGCAAATCCACGCACCTCATTAGATACAATAATGCTTTGTTGTTTTTAAGTCCACTTTATTTATTTTTGCTGAAAATGCTACATGCTTTTTTTTGCCAGAGTTTAATCCCACCTTCATTCCACTGTGAACTTACTGAACAAAGATGCTTATGGGTATATGGCACTTTTGGGAAATCTCAAACATTTTGACAGTTTGAACAACGTTCTTGCTGTACAGAAGTCCCTACTTGTGTTCGCCCACCTCTGCTCATTTCCAGCCTTGCTGCCATTAATAAGAGTAAACTTTGATTCTTTTTTCCCCACCAGTGCTTGTATTTCCACAATGCTCTAATCAGTGTTAAAATTTCCCCTTTACTGTGTTGTCTTCCTGTTGTACTGATGTGTTTGTATATGTTGGGATGGGGAACTTAAAACCTGTGGTTAGCAAAGGATCCCAGCCCTCTAAATTGCCCCTAACTTTTCCATGGCAGACAGTATGTTTGTCAGAAGCTACACGCAGGGTGCCGTGATTGTACAAATCCAGGTTCATGTACAGTACTGACCATTAAAACAACTTTTAAAACCCTGCTGGTTATAGAAAACAAACACTTCTATTTCTTTTTTGTCTAAGGATAAAAAAGATAGCAGAGAATCCCACATTATTATCCACAGTATAAATTACATAGTAGACAGAACTTGTAAATATATATATAGTACAGTTATATTTTACTAGAATTTTTTTTGATTTTCTGTTTTCTACACAAACAGTGAGTGTTTATCCAATGGTTTCCTAAACGTCTGTTTGGACAGCACTGTGCTGAGAGTTACATCACGTGTGGCAGAACTCTGCGCTGGGCACGTTGCTGCTCTTGCAGTAGGCTATGCTGTTGTTACTGAGGTGACAATCTCTAAATCCAATGCCCCCATTGGGCGTGTATATGGGCTGAATACGGAAATCTCCCTTAAGCAGCTGCTCATTGTTCAGAGCCACTATCTGGAAACTGGTCTCAGTCATCTCCAGAATGGAGTTATCCTTCTTGGTCCCCGCCTCGCAGTAGTCGTCTTTTCTCCGGCCGCGATTGTATTTCCACTTGGTTGAAGCCGACCGGCTCTTCCTATGCATGTGCCAGCAGAAGAAGCCTAACAACGTCACCAGGATGATCAGAACTGCCCCGCCTATAATCCCGGCCATCAGCAGCGTAGAGTTGATGCTGTCCTGAGGCGCCTGCTCTTTGCCGGGAGGCTTAGTCGAAGGAGGCAGCTTGGTCTTGGCCTCAGAGCAAATAGTATCCTCTCCGGGCCTGTAGGAGTTAAGGCTGTCCAAAACGTGAACACAGATCCGATACACAGAACGAGGCTCGAGGTTAGTGAGGCTGAAGTACCGCTGGTCCCCACTCACCGTCCTCTCACGCATCCCTTCATTTATTTGGCTTTGGCCCCTTTTGACCCAGGTGACTTTGTAGGCCATAACTGTAAAATAAGAAACCCAGCTCACATCAATATTGGTGGAGTTAACCACGTGGAAGGATATCTGAAGGGGGTCCTCATACGGGGGAAGGGGCCCCGGGTTGTTATAGGTTGGATATAAAGGAGGGGAAGGGGAGTCAAAGTAGTAAGGGATGGATGTAGTGATGAGGGTGGAGATCATGGTGGTGATGGAGGTGATGGTCGGTGGGGGCGGGGGCGTGGTGCGGAGTGAGGGCCAGGCTGGCTGGTCAGGATAAACCGGGCACTCAATATTATCCAGCGTGAGCTCTCTGATTGTCATGCCACGCACCTTATCTGGACTGGAGCACACAAACCCCCGGGCATTGATGAAGGATGGTAAAGACTTGAGCCACACCACCACCCACTTCACAGCACAGTCACAGCGCCAGGGGTTGTTGCGAACCATGAGATGCTTCAGGCTTGACAGGCCATCGAATACACCCTGTGTCAGAGTCTGAAGTTGGTTGTTGGAGATATCCAGTTTTTCCAGCCTATTAAGATCAGTGAAGGCCGCCACGGGGATCTGGTCTATCTGGTTATCCTGCAGACTAAGTTTGACCAGTGACTGGCTGGGTAAGAGGGGCGGGGGAAAGGTAAGGGAATTGCGGGCCAGGGCCAGCTCACGCAGGGTGGACAGATCCTGGAAGGTTCCCGGTGCAATGCCTTCATCTGTCAACAGGTTCCCATCCAGCAGAAGGCGCTGCAGGCGCGTCACGTTCTGAAAGGCCTCCTCTGCTATGATAGCGATGCGGTTCTCGTCCAACCGTAGCTCCTTCAAGTCCTCAGGAAGGCCAATTGGAACACTGCTCAAGTGGTTTTTGGTGAGGAAAAGGAGTTTGAGGCTCAGCGCCTCCCTAAAAGCCCCTTCCTCTACCCCCACTGTAGAGATAGAGTTATCGTCGAGGTGCAGCTCCTCCAGTTTAGTCAACTGAGCCAGGGCTACTCTGGAAATAGTTTGAATGTTGTTCTCCTGCAGATGTAGGACCCTGGTGTTTTTGGGTAGATTGATGGGGAACTCATCAAGCTGGTTTCCATAAAGATACACGGTCTCAACTGAGACCAGATTGTGAAGTTCCACAGGAAAGCCAGCATTGTTGATCTGGTTGTTGTGAAGGTAGAGGACCTTGTAGCCCTCCTCTATCCCTAGAGGCACTGATGTCAGGCTGCGTTCATTGCAGTACACAAACATTTTGTCACAACGACACTCTACTGGGCAGGAAGCAATGGGGCTGAATTGCATTTGGAGGCTCAGTATTACAGTTAGGCAGAAATGCAAGAATGAGGCCCAATCTTTACTCCAGGTTCCAACCAGACACTCCATAGTGAAAAAACAGAGAGGGAAAAGGAAAAGCAACAAAAAAAGTAAATAAAATCAAAAAGGATATGATGTATATATCCACCAAAAGCCAGAGCCACAAAAGGTCCACCTAGGTAAGTCTGGGAGCGAAACTGTCAGCTGGAAGTGAAAACAAAAGGAGTAATCCTGTAATATGCTAGTCCTCTGCTGAAGAGCGATGGTCTCCTTTATGGTGTCCCATCCTCTGACTGACTCCATCCATGCTGAGTTATCAGACCATATCCAGGGCCCTTCATTCGTTGCTCCACGCAGAGCTCAGCCAGGTCCAATTTGAAGACACGCAGCAGAAGGCCTCCGCAGGCGGCGCTCGCCTGTCCGTCACACACTGCTGGTCCCCGACCACCACAGAGACCAGAGGGGGTGACATTGGGATCCAGGGTCCTGTAAGGAAAACAAAGAAAAAGCTAAATAACTATTTTCAGGAACAGTTTGTAAGTTGATGAAAAAAACCAGCCCCTATTTTCTTCCCTTTTTTTCCTTTTCATTTAACAGGCAACACACCCACACAAATCAGCCGTCGCTCTTTTTCCTCTCCTCTGAACAGAAAGAGACACAACACATAAAGTCCACTGCTCGTCTGGAATTTCGCACAAAGTAAAAAAAAAAAAGGGTCTGATAAATATTCAAAACAGCTCTTACACATCCGGTTTCACAGAAATAAAGAAGGCTTTTATTCCCCCCTCTACTACCCTCGCTCTATCAAAGAGGTAATAGAGCACTGCAAGGACACACGCTTATGGATTCACAGGGCTGCTCAGCAACATCACTGTTGCCTAATGGAAAACAAGATAAAAAGAGATAAGGCTAATAAAGACATCGACTCTCTGAGTGCCAACATGGTTGTCTGAGATACTTCTTGATGAGACCAAAAAAAATTTGCACCTGCTTTTATAGACAAAAAATATATAATCCAGCTGCTTCGGCAGACGTTGTGGGCAGAGGTGCTGGAGTAAACACACAACTGCTTACAGTAAACACAGGCAACTGTTTTTGCCGGTGGCCTGCGGAGGAGCCTGTTATTAGGCTTCTATCATCAAAACTGGAGATCTCTAGGGGGCCGTAGAAGAGAACAACGGGATCTGCCATTGAGGAACGAAGATCTGTTCCTCCTTCAGCTGCAGAGATGAACACGAGCTGTCAACTAAAATCAAATTGGAAAATAATTTACCCCCTCGGACTGTACTAAATAATCCATACAGGCTATTTTATAACATTGAAAGCTTTGCACTAAACCACAAGGCCATTGGATCACTGTAGACACCCCTCTCCCCAGCCCCTCCAAACCACCACCAGATCCATTATTCCAATTTTTATGACCCATCAAACACCGCCTCCTTTCTTCTCTATATGACTGAAATATGGGGGTTGTCATCCGGAGCCCCCTCCCAGAGTCAGTGCTGGATGATGTGCCACGATGGGAACAAAAAGCAGAATGTTAATCACCAGATCAGCTGTGAATTTAGATCATCAACTGGTGGTCTGCGAACCACTATAGGCTCATGGGCAGCCACTTCTGGCCCATAGTGTCATTCAGATTCCATAAATCTGCATTCAACTTTGCATTTAATGCTCTTGGACATATTGTTTTCTTTTCTAAGACTGAATAAATATTTTGGCTTTCCAACAAACATTTTCCACCAGAATGGATATACATCCACAAATCCTAAAAATCAACATATGAATGTGCAGGTATGAATCTAGATTAAGAATATTTTCTCAAAATTTTACGAGACAAATATAACATATTATAAAACTGAACAGGCTATCTAGACCTAAATCTTTCAACATTTTTAGCTTTTATTAGGACTTCATTAGTATTATTTTCTACCAAAAAAGCCCCAAGAGTGTTGGCTAACGCTTGTATGATAAAATCACTATTTGTGAGGTACTCTCGAACATGTCCTATAATGTTTCCTCAGGTGAGTCCTAGAGTCTCCCCCCTGTAGGAATATTTTTGAACAGTTTTCTCAATTCAATTTATTTAAATTTGACTGAGTTGCTGCAGTCGTTCGGAACCCGTTTTAACTAAGGTTTTTACAATTCTACACTGATAAATGTTTTTTTTTTTTTTCCAATATCCACCTTCTGTAAATTCAGAATCATTTGAGCCTAAATGTGATATTTGCTGGGACTCCAAGTGAAAATTTGCACCATGTCTAACACTTATCCCAAATAAGACAGTAGCTTTAGAAACATTTCAGTGACCCCTGCTGTCGTGTTTTGGAGGCTCCACTAAGTCAATTCAATAAACTGTCAGAAGTTTAGTTTTTTGGTTTTGTCTATGTGTGTGTGTGTGTGTGTGTGTGTGTGTGTGTGTGTGTGTGTGTGTGTGTGTGTGTGTGTGTGTGTGTGGCACCACGAGAAGAAACTCTTACCGACATGTTGGTTCTGTTTCTTGGATTTCATGGC
>JARVGW010000086.1:2173647-2191071 GCA_031762495.1 Anablepsoides rubrolineatus | reverse complement strand
ACACTTGATATACTTATACTTATACTCAAGTATACTAAATAAAATGTACTTTAAGTATACTTCTTTTTGCTAAGGGATTACAGTGTGGGAATTATTGGATTTCCTTTTGTTCCTGTTTTTTTTTTTCTTTTCTGCTTTTATTTACTTCCCTTAAGTTTCTTTTTCGCCTCCTCTTCTAATCTGCCATTTGCCACAAGATTTACATCCCAGTATAGAGTACACCCGGAGAACCACTCAGCGGAATAAGTCCATTACTCACTCAATTACTGGAACAGCAAGGCCTGCTGGGTTGAGATTGGGGAGAAGCTGGAAAGAAGGTCTTGTGGCTACTGGAAGGTTTCAGCATGTCAACGCTTTTGGCTAAATTCAACTACATGTCCTTTTACAGCTCACCTTTTACAAACGGGAAATGGAGATCTTTGTATTTAGACCACCATACTAAAATATCTTCCTGATACTCTTAAAATATTGGACACTTTTTTAAATTGGCTCTTATTGATTTAAGTGTTTGCCATTGTAAAATATGCTAGTTATATTTTTACTATTTGTTGTTTTACGCTCAGTGTGGTTCTGGAACCATACATAATGACTAACCAGGTAAAGACTAACCAGGTAAAGAAAATACTATTTTAGATGTATTTTTAAAGTTCTACAACCAAACTGTTTTGCATGAAGTTTTATTAGTTAATTGCAAGTGTTCAGTGACTTATTTTAAAGTTTTTTTTTTCTTTAATGACATTGAGGACCAGTTGGTTTTTGGACTGTATGTGTTCTGTGTGATGTAAAGTGTGATGATGTCACACTTACGTTTAAACAATTAAATCTTTAATTTTTTTTTCTTTGCAATCATACATATCCTATTTTTATGATATTTAAACTTCTTATTGAGTAAACAACAAATTAAGGACATTAATGTCTTATTTCACCTAGTATGTCTCTCAATACATGACTACAGTTTGCTCTCATCTCCAAAAGAGCCCAGAGTGCACACATCCAAACTCTCGCTTACTCAGTTTTACAAAAGCTAAATTTTTTTTCTACTTTAACCTAGATGTGATATTTTTCTAAACTTCTTACCACTTTTATACATCAAAATCTAGGCATTTTTGTACTGTTTCGTCTAGTGTCTCTCACTGCTATAGGTTTTCTTTTAAATTGTCCCAGAGTGCAAACTGACAATCCACACTACTGACTTCCATTGTTTCAGTGTTCAGTTTTTTCTTAAAACCTGTAAATAATGGGGACTTTTTTATTGCCCTTTATTCTTCCTATACACTTCATACATCAAAATATTTTTTTTTCAGCTTAGATAACAAAACTAAATCCCAAATGACTTTTAGTCTTTATAGAATAAGTAGAGTTTGTACTTTCTGATAGTATCTGCATTAGCACATTTTAAAGTTTTTTCTGTACTCTTCTAGTCTGATCTGGTCCTACATAGGTGTGGTGATGTAGTGATGAATATTAACATAAAATCCCATTCTCTAGGTGATTTGTTGATCTTATTTTTAAGTGTTTAGATTCTTTAATTACCATATAGGAAATCTAAGATATTCCAAAATGCAGCACAACAAAATTTCCACTCCTAAGGGGAATAGAGAACAGCTTGGCATTGTCGCAGTCAGCATGATGTTGAGTAGTTAACACACCTGGGTCCATTCTGCGCAGCAAGTAACCATAATTGGAATAGTTGAAATTATTTGCTTTTGCTTAGGAATTCCTTTGAGAAACACACACACAAATATATCAATATTTTGTTTCAGCTCCTCATCTTGTTTTTTCAGCAGCACAGTGTGAGGCCTATAAAACACCATCTAAACTTTCATCTTCATATCAAGACTTCCTCTTGCTTAGTTCGCGCAGACATCTGGTATTCTGGACACTGAGGGGTCAGGGGGCCCCACTGCTCAAGAGAAAAGATGAGATATTAGCATGTGGAGAAAAAGAGAGGCCGAGAGGTAAAGACAGACAGGAAGGGGAGGGAAGAAGAGAAAGTGTGTGAGGGAAAAAAGCGAGAGACAAGCATGTGTATTTGCCCACATGCAGCATAAATCATCACAGATCCAAAGAAAATAGAAAATGTCAGTCCCCGCAGTCTGCTAAATCAAGCCACTGCTTCCTCAGTCTATTTGGTAATTGCAGAGAGTGCTGATCAGGTCGTTTTGCAGCAGCTGCATGGAGCTAAACGAAAACAGCCTACTCTCATCATCTGGCGGTAAACTTCAGGGCAGAGTGGTGGTGCAGGAGGTCGAGGCAGACAGATGGAGGTTCAGATGCAGCTGTGCCTATCAGAGGGTGGAGCTGGGGCAAGAAGATTGCTATGGGACCTGGTCGGGATGGCGTTTGACGGGTACTGTGGATGTTTGTAGCATCAGCAGAGTTGTCAGATTCAGGTCTGACACAGCTTGATATTCAGGATCCAGAAGCTGTTGTCTTCCTGAGACCCCCACTGTCTATATTCATCTGTGTTCATAATTGTTCATTGTTAATTTCCTATTAGTGCTCTGAAGGTCAATTTACACCATGTCATTCACAAAAGTGGTGCAGTATGAGAATTAAATAAGCCCTATAGTGAAATCTTCAGTTGTACACAATGTTTCTCTTTATCACCAGCTGCCGAAGGCTAAAGGTGAAGCTAAGGTGAAGAATAGCTTTTAGATTTAATCTTGTTATAAATGGCCACCATAGCCAACAGTGTATTGCTGCAGCCTTGGAGACTCCCATGTCATTGCACTCATCTGGTGAAAATAAGCCATGACCTCATGCTTTTATTTTTTTTTTAATAAAATCTCTCTTCACGCATCATAACTTCTACTTTTTTGGGTGACCAAATGATCCAGGAGCATTACTTAAACTGATTTGTGGTTTGCAGAGAATACCATGGTACTTATATGTGAAGCGTCAGGGGAAAACCAGTGACAAGTTGCTGAAGCACAAACCGAGAAATAAAAGGAAAAACTATCATTTTCTGAGAAAATAATGATTTTTGTTTTTGGGTAAAATATACTAGTTGAACTTATGAAGAATCCACCCCATGCTGTAAATAGCCATTTCAGAGGTTTTAAACTGGTAATCTTTGTGTATGAATTCAGGCTGTTTTTAAAGTAAAAAGAGTCGACAGGTAATTTGCGTTTTGGGGAGTGGAGCCTCACAGCTGATTAACATGCTGGTTCTGTTTGGCTGTTCTCAGGCTGTTAACACACCTTTGTTATTGGTTTCAGCCAGTGAGCTGCAGGTAGTAAAGAAACGCACGGCTACTTAAACCAGTTCTTAAAGCTGTTTTCTGTTTCTTAACGAACATGGGTAAAGGAAGATCGGCTCGGGCCAGGATTTGAACCTGTGACCTTTTTGCTTAAAGGCCTCAGCTCTACCAACTGAGCCATCGTGCTGCCCAAAAAGTGAAACACCTATTTATATTTTAGCAGGTAGTGTGACACTTGTTATTTGATCATAGATAAAACTGATGGCGTGAAATAGATTTGAATTAAAATTGTTTGTACTTTTTAAATAATTATCATGCTTGTGGTGTTACAAAAATGTTCCGTCTTGTGAATGTTTTGTGCTTTTGTCTGCACACTTTCCTAGAGCCTACCTGTATTGACAGTCAGTGCTCGAGGATGGGGTTAATGCAAATAAATGTAAATAAACAGCCATTGTTAACACTCCCAAACTACATGTTGCTGATATTTTATTTTTAAAGTCAACTAAACTTGTTCTCACATTATTTGCATATTTTAACAAAAGAAGATTTCAAATTTCAACCCAGGCTTCTCTGTTTTTTTGCTTCTAACAGAAATATGAACAGCTCTTACAGAATTGTAGCGTTCTGGTACATGCAGACATTAGTACCACAGAGGAAAGTAAAAACAACAAATAGGAGGCTGATTGCAGCCAGATCATCATTTGATTATTGCCAGAATCGTATGCTGTATCAGTAACAGCTCCAACACCTTAACTAAACTCAACTAAACATCAGATCATCCATGGTGACAAAATAATATAACTTTCTATATATATATATATATATATATATATATATATACACACACACACTAGTTAAATTATATATATACATATATATATAATTTAACTAGTTGTATATAAATGATTTGCAGTGATAACAGTAAGTTTCACCACAAATATTAATGTTGATAATATTATACATGAACAACTTCATTATTGCCAATTGCTCCCTGTTAACTCCGCAACACCAGCTGGTCACAAAATAGGGTTAATTCATTACAAATCCTTTAAAAAATGAAATACACACCATACCCAAACACATTTAAACTGACTATACAAGGCACAAAAATACACCGTAGAAATAAAGACAAAATTTAATATGACTGGGTTATTTTAGTACATTTACACTGCAGCTGTAAGTAAGGAGCACCAGCAAAACAAGGTGAGTCTAGTAGGCTTAGATGCTGAGCGCCCAGAAATTTCTGAAACAAAATATACTCAGAACTCTGCATTTTCCAGCCATGGGAAGTGCATTTTAAGAGGTGGCCACCCCTTTACAAAAACCTAAAACTTTTACACATTATGACATGGTATTTACTGTAAATCATAGTTTACAGTCTTTGAGCTGAACTTTATCTAAGAATATATTTGAAAATTGTGCCCTGACATTGTTTTTGTTTTGGAAAGCTCTGAGAAATTTATTGACAGAAAAACTACAAAAGAAAACACAACTTGCCCTACACTGTTTGGTCCAGTCTTTATGGTGGTTCTCCATCATGAACTGTGAAACTTCCAGTTAGGGTGGCCAGATCCTGAAGACATGAATGTGGGCCAAAAAGCATGCTAATGAGAGACAATGTGCACCTCATCAATGTTATGATGTCATAACTTTTCATTTATTATAGCTCCCACATTACATTAATTATTATTTTTGTACCTGTTGGTGCACAATGTTTTTTTTTAAGGTTTAAAGAAGAAAAAAAGTAATTTTACTATTTTCATTCAAAACTTTTAAAGTTTATTAGTAAAAACTTTGGTTAAGAAAAATTCTCTAAAGTTTAACATATTTTAGTTTTAGCATAATGAAAAAAATACATTAAATAACAGAAAACCATAACCAGATCAACACAAGACTACAGCTGGAAGTAGCAGGCCTGTAGGACTGAGCTGCTGTTATCTGTTTGTCTATAGACTGACAGGATTTGCCAGGATTTGAGAAGAAGTGAAAATATTTTTTTGTTAAAGTTACAATGGCTGAGCTTTGAAACCTGATCTCCTGTAGGAGAATGCAGAGTGTTTATCATTAGACCATTGAAGGTGTAGCTGAGAGCAGTGTCAGGGCCTGTTCTATATTTATGCTGAAAAAGGGAGCATTTGCCAATGCAAAGCATTCATTTTCACAAAATATATGAAATTATCAAATATGCCTGGCAAGTCAGCAGGTGGTTATAATTAGGATAATTGTGTGACAATACAAAGTGAGAAGAATTTTGTTTGTTAAAAATACAATAGCTGAGCTTTGAACCCTGATCTCCTGCAGGAGAATGCAGAGTGTTCACCATTAGACCATTGATGGTGTAGCTGAGAGCAGTGTCAGGGCCTGTTCTATATTTGTACAAAAGGAAGCAGCATTTGCCAATGCAATGCTTTCGTTTTCACAAAATATATTAAATTATATGATATAATATATATCAACAATACAGTAATAATATTAGAACAGTATTATAGTAATACATCAAAATGCATACATATTAGAATTGTAACCACTGCAGTAACTGAGTATTGGACTAATGCAATGCTATATTGACAACCATTATATGAACTATGACCAAGTTCCAATCCGTTTTGTGATTAAAGACTCCAGTCAAGTGAGCAGGTGTTTGCAATTAGGATACTTGTGTGACAATATAAAGTGAGAAGAATTTTTTTTGGTAAATTAGCAGTAGCTGAGTTTCGAACCCTGATCTCCTGGATGAGAATCCAACGTGTACACCATTAGACCATTGAAGGTGTAGCTGAGTGCAGTGTCAGGGCCTGTTCTGTATTTGTGCAAAGGGGGCAGCAGAGTCAATGCAAAGCATTGGTTTTCACAAAACATTTTTAAATTATATTATATATTATATAACAACAATACGGTAATAATATTAGGACAGTATTTAAGTAATATTATTACTATATTATATTAGATTAGATTATATTATACATTTTATTATATATTATATTATATTTGACATTACAAAAATACAGCAATAATATTAGGACAGTATTATAGTAATACTTCCATATTAGAATTGTAACCACTGCAGTAACTTAGTATCGGACCAATGCAACGCTTCATTGACACACTTTACTTGAACTTTGACCAGGTTCCAATCCGTTTTGTGATTAAAGACACCAGTCAAGTCAGCAGGTGTTTGTAATTAGGATAATTGTGTGACAATATGAAGACCCGTCTCAATTCACAGCGGTTTATGCAGCCGACAGGAGCAGCCTACGGCCCACGTCGGGTGCACCCGACGTCGACCGCGGCCCACTCGGGTGCAACCCACGAATTGAGACACAGCCTACTTGAACTTTGACCAAGTTCCAATCTGTTTTGTGATTAAAGACACCAGTCAAGTCAGCAGGTGTTTGTAATTAGGATAATTGTGTGACAATATGAAGTGAGAAGAATTTTTTTTTGGTAAATTAGCAGCAGCTGAGCTTCGAACCCTGGTCTCCTACATGACAGGCTATAGTGTCAACCAAAAGACCATCAGAGCTGTAGCAGTGCAATGCCAGGGTTTGTTTTTGTAAGTGAGCAGAATGATGACCCTTGCCAATGCAATGCTTTTGTTTTCACAAAAAACCTGTTATATTATATTATATTATATTATATTATATTATATTTTACATTACGAAATACAGCAATAATATTAGGACAGTATTATAGTAATACATCAAATGCATACATGTTAGTATTGTAACCACTGCAGTAACTGAGTATTGGAGTAATGCAGTCCTATATTGACAACCATTATATGAACTATGACCAAGTTCCAATCCGTTTTGTGCTTAAAGACACTAGTCAAGTGAGCAGGTGTTTGCGATTAGAGTAATTCTGTGACAATATGAAGTTTGAAGAAATTTGTTTGTCAAACTCGCAGCAGTTGAGATTTGAACCCTGATCTCCTGCATGAGCGACTGGAGCGCTTACAATTAGACCATTGAAGCTTTAGCTGACATCATTGTCAGGACCTGTTCTGTATTTGTGTAGAAGGTAGCAGCCCTGCCAATGCATTGTATTTGTTTTCACAAAATATATTATATTATATTATATTATATATAATTATATTATATTATATTATATTATATTATTTTGTATTAAACATTTTATTACATTAAATAATATATTTCATTAAATTATATTATGTATTTTATAATTTATATTATATTATAACATTATATTTTAGCACATTATATTAGAATTTACTATATATATATTATATATAATATATGATATATCATATTACAACAATACAACAATACTATTAGGACAATATTATAGTAAGACAACCATATATATTTGTATTGTACTCACTGAACTATTGAGTTTAAATATTGGTAAACTATGGTGAAGGACAGCAGGTGGCAGTATTGGACTAATACAAGGCTCAATTGACTACCATTATATGAAGTTTAAAAATTTATGTTTCAAAAACTATAAGTTGTACAGGCACCATAAGGCATATAGCCATCATTTAGCATAAGAGCTTTACAGATAAAAATTACAATGGCAGCTTTAGGACTAAGTATGCAGGAGGAGAAGCATGCCAAAGTGGATGACATGGCTGGGAAACGAATCACAGACTGTGGTGTTAACAATGAGACCATCAGAGCCATGGCAAAGTGCAATCCCAGGGTTTGTTTCTGTAAGATTGCAGAACGATGCAGCATTTGCCAATGCAATGCTTTCGTTTTCACAAAAAACATAATAATATATTTATATTATATTATACTATATATTATAATATATTTAATATTTTTTTATATATTATATTATATGACTTATAATATAATATATTATATAATACATTATATTATATTTTATTATATATTATATTATGTTTTTTATATATTATATAATATTATATTATATATTACATTACAACAATACAGCAATAATATTAGGACATATGTACATATTAGTATTGTAATCACTGAACTATTGAGTTTAAATAATGGTAAACTATGGTGCAGGACAGCAGATTGCAGTTTTGCACCATTACAAGGCTCTCCATTGACTTCTATCAGTTTTGAGATAAAGTTTAAACATTAATATTTCAAAAGCTACATGGTTTACAGGCACCATGAGTCCTTGCCATCATTAGAATTAGGTACATGACAGATACAAATTACAATGGTAGCTCTAGGACAAAGTATGCAGGAGGAGTAGCGTGCCAAAATATGAAGTGGAAGATGACGGAATAAGAATAATAAAGAGAAACAGGAATACAATAGTGTGCATTGCATTGGCAATGCACACTGATGATTATGAAACATTGGACAAATTTGAATAAAACTATCAGAAAATTAACAATTATTCACATCAATTCAGTGAACATCTACAAATGATTACATTTTAGGCAGTCCCAGACAAGATGGCCACCACAGTTAACTGACAATAGCAAACACAAAAAATGTCTGGAACTTAGTGAATTTTATAGATAGTGGGCTAAAATAAATGTGATAACCATGTTGTTCATAACACAGACACCTTGCAGTGTAATGTGAGAACACATGTAACGTTTAAAATGGCTACAACTTTATTATTTCTCAACATAAAATGATCCTGGTTTAAAACTGTGACATGAAAGACAGTGGGTATGCATTCCTTCAAATAATAAAATGCATTTTATTATAGATTTGACATTTTTACATATATTTCTAGAACTTTAAAGTTTTATATTCATACAACAGTGAGCATAAAGGGGTTTTGGTGGATAGCTCCCTTTACACATGGATGTACTTGAGATTGAACTGCTGGTTTTCCTCTGAGAAGACAGCTAAACAGCCTACTGATGCCAGGCTACCAGCAACATCTGCTCTCAGTTCTTTAAAAACAGCTAATAAACATTTTGGGTTGCTGTGTGACTTGGTCTTTGGGTGGTTAGCCATTCTAAAAGCCACATAAAGGGTGTGGTTGGCAGAGTTTCTGGAAGTCCTTACAAGAAAGTGACACTGAGTACTGCTTACATGTCAAATTAAAGACCTAAAATTCCTTGAAGGAATGCTGATCGCCCGCTGCCTTTAAAATCAAGAGTTTTAAACTTGTATTATCCTATGTTAAAAAAGGGCAGAGCTATAGCAGGGGGTCAAATCCCCAAAACAACATTTTGTGTGATGATAATGAGAGATGTCACACTGAGAGTATTGCTTCGTTCACTCCAGATGTGATTTGAGCATCAGGGGCGTCAGGTTTACATGCAAAGTCTATGGTGGATGTGCGTCAGCAGACCTTGGAATACTGAGGAGGTCTACTAATTAAGCACTCCAGAGCAGCCCCTAAAACATGCAGGATACTGGCCCTTTAGGACTGACTTTGGACACCACTGGTCTAGAGCTTCTAGCATTTGACATGCTGGAGTTGGAAAATCTGAACTTTTGCAGTTCGACGTGATGCCAACCAGAGACTCCACTAAGTGACTTAGTGGCACATTTTCTGATGGGATGGTTTCCTGAATGATGTCCACTAACCTGAAACAGATGGACTGGAGCTTTTTAGCTGAAATCAAGTGCCTGTAGTTAGTGTCCTGGCCAGAGATGCGGGCACTGATGCGGGTCAGTGTAGGCTCGGGAAAAAATAGTTCTGAAAGCGAGCCTTGTCAGCTCACAGCTCCTAGAGTAGTGAAACTCACCAAACTCCGAACTCCTCTGAATTATCTGGTAAATTAATTATAAAATAATTATCTGGTGAGCATCATGTATTCTTGCTGTCAATAAATAAAGCAAAGCCACTTTCTTTTTTGAGCCACCAACAAACAGACTGGCAGAGAAGGAAATAACCAGAAGGATTTTGACGCGTCACATCTGACCTTAAAGTGCACAAACGTCCAACTTGAGATGTTGGGCGAGTTTTTGATGCTCAAATTACATTCGGTGTGAACGCAGCATATATGTTGTGAATAATACTCAGGTACTACCACATCAAATTTTAGCTCAATATTTCTACGACAGTGATATAAGGCACTGTTTGTAAAGTGAATTGTGCTAAAAATAACAGCAAGTGTTTGTCACATTTAGCTTCAAACAATATTTTATAAAGTTTATACATTTTTGAAAGTTACCTTTTAGCACATTTAAATAGTTAAATCTAATCATTAAATCTGCTGAATATACATCTAAATATTAAATTTTAATGTTTGCTGAAACTAAGTATTCAGCTAAAATGCAATTTCATGTGACATTTGGTAACAGAAGTATCAAAAAAAAAACTTGACTTTATTTAAAGAATAAGAAAAGAAAGAGAAGAAATAAGAAAACATATTGGGTTAACCAATACATTATTAAAATAGTAAATATCCAGAATAACACAGTATTTGGGGCGGCTGTGGCAGAGTGGTTAGGTGAGTCGTCCTAGAACCGGAATGTCACCGGTTCAGTCCCCCATCCAGCTGTCTCAGTTGTTGTGTCCTTGGGCAAGATACTTCACCCCTAATGCCTCTGATGTGTGTCCCATCAGTGTATGAATGTGATTGGCACCGATTAGTCTCCATAGATAATTGTACTGTTAGCTTTGTTGGAGATGTGAATGGGTAAATGAGGGCACAGATTGTAATGTGAAGCGCTTTGAGTATCCTGGTTGGGTAGAAAGGCGCTATACAAGTACAGTCCATTTACCAATTTTTTTATTTGTAGAAATGTGTTAGGAGACATATTCTTCTTTAAAGACTGTAAAGTTTAAATTTTTAAATGTCTGGTTACAAGCAGTGTGAATTTGCATATTAGATAAATATTTAGTTATAGCAAAACATTTAGATTTAACATTTGGCATTTACATTTAACATTTAAAATGAGCTAAAGGTGGTTCACTAAGCGTAAAATAAAATGTTAAAAAATGTCACTAACACATTTTCATTATTTAGCTCACTTTCTGAGTGTAAAATCCTAGTTAAATATTTTACACTAAACTTATATGGGTGTTTAGCTCACTGTTCTTACATTTATATACATAAATGTAAAAATTAAATCTTAAATGTTGAAGTTTACATTTAAGTATTTTAGAATGGAGCACTGTAAGGTTTGGTGTTTATCTGTTTATTTATTGTCCTTCTGTCTTTATGTTCCCTTGTGTCTGTGTTTTATCTGCTCCTTTGTGTTTCTCCTCTGGCCTTCCCACTCTCACCCCTTCCCAGTCTCACTCACAGGTGTTGGTGGTTTGAGTTAATTAGGTTCATTTTATCTTCTGAGTCCTGCCTTGTCTTACCAGTTGTGGATTGTTCTCTATTACAGGCAGTTGTGAATATTCCTCTCGTGTTCTTCCCTGAGTCTTTTGTGAGAAGTTTTTGTTAGTACTTTTTTTGTATTGATGGTGAGATGAAGCTTTCTGATACACTGAAGCTTTCCATTCAACTGGTCCACAAATGAACTGAGACATTATCATGCTTCATTTGCTCTATTGCACCATCAAGTGGACAATAAACGTAAACCAGATTATGACATGACTGGTTTGTGTAGCCTCTGTCAGTGCGCCCCAGGGCAGCTGTGGCTACAGTGTAGTTTGCCATCATCAGTGTGTGAATGTGTGTGTGCATGGGTGAGTGTCTGTAAGTGTACAGCGCTTTGGGGTCTGGAAGGACTTGATAAAGCGCTATATAAGTTCAGTCCATTTACCATTTTAAGTTAAATAAAAGAAAAATAGTTACAGTTGTGATGACCCTAAACAAAGTCTAAATTTGATATAATAAAAGAAAATGTGTTTTTCAGGAAAATGCCACAACAACTACGTGTTAAAAATTTTAAATTAGATGGGGGGGATAAAAATAAGAATAAAATCTAATAAATCCTAAATAAATCCAATATTTCCTGAGGGTGCTATGACTATTTCAGGGGGAGCTATAGCACCCCCTGGTGCTGCCTCTGTACACAAATGTTCTCAGTCAGTCAGGCTGACAGTTGCAGGAGCTGACTGAGTAGAACTTCCTCGTTCTCCTCCTCATCCGGTTCTTTGAAATAGAGACTCATAGTAAGGCTCAGGGATTAAAGCAGGAACAAATTATTTTCTAGACCTAAAGGTTACCCAATATTCCTGTTTCTTTCTCTATACAGGTCAAACATTTTCACCTAAATAGGAGAATGGGGTGTACATGACCTTGATAAAAGTACACGATTTAGTGCTCTTAGGACTCAAGATATTCTTTTTCTCTGTCATTTAAGTGTTTTCAACTGAGGAGCTCTAATATATTTATTTAAAAAATATATAGTACAAGAACTTTGCACGGAATAAATTTATTTATTTTTACTGTAACCTGTAAGTTTCTCCCCTAAAATTATAGTTTAATTTAAAGGGATTAAAATGCCTGGCTGGTAGAATTTTTTTTAACAGATATTTATGATAAACTACAAACACCTGGGTAACCCATCATTTTACAGTTCTCTAATTACCATGTGATTACTTGATATTTACATTTAACTAACAACATTTTATCAAGCAATTACTTGGTAAGTACAGTATTTTACTATGTGTATTGAGTTGTAGGAAAGAAAACAGAAATTGTGATAGCGTTTTTCTGATCTGCACTACACTGTTTAACCTGTTGGGGCACCAGATTGAAGTTATCAATCAATATTTATTCATCCTTTTTAATCAGACTCATATATATCAAAGTATGACTTTGTAAGATTTGCAGGGAATTATTATCTCATGCCAAAATATTCAAAGATGAGGAACCAGCTTTGTCTTTTATGGCCATTTATTACACAAATATAACAAGAATCAATTTCATTGAATCATGAATAAAAGCAGTAAAAATAACATGGAAGACAACTTGTTTTCTAAAACAGTTAAAGTTGAAAATTATTGTAGACTTGATTTTATAAGTCTAAGTTAAGATAAGGTATAGATGTTTAAACCTTTTTATAAAATGATGATATTTTTCCTAAAGGAATTATTTTCTCCTATTGATTAAATGACAAGAGACTCAAGTTCAAATCTCTAAGTTTTTGTCCATTTGGACAGAAGATGTTAAGATCTGCTCTGGTCAGATTAAGAATTAGTTATTTTATTACTGCAGAAGAAAGAGTTCTCAAGTTTTCCTCAGCTGTTACCCAGGATTGATCTGCAAACCATTGTGTGAGGCCTTTAAAAGGTACAGTTGCATCTCACCCAGTTGTTGACAGGTCTGTCTCAGAGGTAACACATTTAGGTTTGTCTCAGAGGGAACACATTTAGTTTGGGGTCCACACAATTTCAGGAACTGTCCATGGGTCCTCACTTTGGGCAGGTAGCAGCTCCTTCGGGGGGACGGCATGGCTCCCTGTCACAAAACAGCACTTTGAAGGACACCCCCAACATGGAGTTGCTAAAAACTTCTCTTTTGCAATAAAACAATTACATTTTCCCTCAGATGGTTTGCTCGTCCGTCTCAGGTCTCAAGGTTTCCAGCTTCAGCAGAAATCCAATTAAGTCTCTGTCAACAAAACTATACTTATAATGAATATCAAATGATTAAAACAGACAGCATTATCTGCAGACAAATTAATGAAAGCTAGGATAGAATATGTTTCTAATACAGTTTTTTTTTTTTTTCAGAACAAAGTTCAGTTTTGTCATTGTTAAAGCTATTTTATTGCAATAACCCACTAACTGTAATTACATAATAAGCTATTACATATATGGAAATTTTGTTGAATTTTTTTGTAACTGAGGTACTTTTGAACAGTAATTTGACTGTAGTTAAAGTAGTTTTACTAACATAGTAATTACTATAATTTACTAAGTACGTATTTGGTAATGTCATGGTAATTAGGGACCATATTTAAATACTGTATATTATGTGGAAATTTAGTTAAAAATGTGTTGGTAAATGCTGTGTAATTGATATACTGTAATTATATTTATCACTAAATTATTTTATTTGCATAGTAATTTACTCAGTAATTACTTTATAATAACATGGTAATTAGCTGACTTTAAAAATGTAGTTATTTGTTGGCAAATAGTGGATAATTGAGATACTATTAAATTTTAGCTATATTAAAATTACCAGCTAAAGTTGGTTTAATTACATAGTATTTTTACATGTTCTTACCAAGTAATTTTATAGTAAAATGATGTTACTTACCATGTAAATACTAGGTAATTGCATGGTAAATGGACTGAACTTATTGCATATTAATTAGGTGAATGTATAAGAAATGCTTACCGAGGAGGGTACCTTTTGCAGGCATATTCCACCTAATTTTGAGTGGAATTACTCATCAGCCCTGCCATTAGTCCAGCTCAGACTACAACTCAATGCTGGATTGTAATCTCAAACCAGCAATCGTGTTCTCTTTGACCTGTGTGATTATTAATTTTTAAAAAAATAAACATTTATGACCTATTGATTTTTTAAATCCCTATTTGAAACATTTCTGTGCATAACATACTGCTGGAAAGAATAACTCTGTACTCATAAAGTCATCAAAGAACATCTTGTACAATCTGGCAAATCTCTCAAAGAAAACACTCGCTGAACCACTTGCCTGCCTAGCACACTCTTCTTCACTCTGATGCATCATACTTTTGGATCCACCTTGGAAGATGAAAAAAGGACTACTAAATACCAACCTACCAAACAAACAAATGACAATATGTTTTCCTTCAAGTAAGTGTTGGTCTTTAATTTTTTTTTCTTTAGCAAAATAACAATAAAGCCAAGAAATACAGCTAATAACATTATGTCATCTTAATTTAAGATGCAAAATAAATAGAGACATTTTGGCTTTCTGTCTGAAACTTGTTAAATCACAGGCATCTCAGCAGCAGCTGGATGTAATTTCTATTCAAATGTCACAGTTCCCCTGAGCACGCACGGCAGATTGTTAATTAGGATGAGTCTGAGGGAAATTACTCTATTGATTTGCATCAGGCCAGCTTTTTGTTGGTAGAAGACAGAGGGACTGTGGCAGAATTTGATAGAGAATGAACAGAAAAAACAACCTATTCTGTCCCAGCTGCTATAGTGGCTATTTCTATGTCACTTGTGACAAACTTACATATGCCTTCATCACATAATAATTTGTCATGCATCACTGGGTCTTTGCCACTGAATGACTCAGCCTCAGGCTACAATACCCCACCTTCCACAACCCCATAACACACACACATGGGTCCCAAAATGTCTGAAGAGCATCTCATGACACTGCTGGCCAGTCGGCCACAGCACATCCTACAAAAGCTGCAAAGGTTCAGAGAGGGTTGAAAAGATAATGGGCAATAGTTTATTTGGAAAGGCAAAACAGAATGGAACAAAAGAGGCAAAAATTGAAAACCAGAACAAAACAAAAGTTAGAAAGAAATGTAGAAACACAAAAGGGAGGCAGCAGGGCAGAAAAAAACAAAATATCATGCACCAAGTACAGAACCAATCTGGGCAATAGAGACATCAAGAATGACAGACTGGCTGCTGTCCAGGTAAGGGGGAAAAAAGAGGACATGCTGTATAGGGAATTAACTGAATGGCCAGGGGCATTGCTCCAACAGGCACGTCTGGAGAACTGACAACTCTAGATGAGCCAGGAGACACTAAGAAAATATGTCAGGCATCAGCTGACAAGCGTAGCCATGGTTGCTAATAATCTATTGACTTGATGAGAGCTGACTGCTTGATGTATTTCACAAGTAATCTCATTGAGATGGGGTGGGGTAGTTTGCGCAGTATAGTTTTGTTCTTATGTTGAGCAATGGAGCAATTTCAGTAATCAACATGCGTAACAGCAGAGAAGGCAATCTGAAACTGTCCACATTGCTACACTGTGATTACTCTAGTTTCTAAACATAGATACATAAATTTACACTTATAGCCTACTGCTGTAGAAACACACAAATTAAAACATGCACACACACTTAGATCATTCTGCTCTTTTTTTTTAACGCAAGGTCATAATCAATTAAAGCCTCTACCTGTAATTTAATATGACTCTCAAAAAATAAAAACCTCCTACAAAAATACTAAGCCTAAAACATGCGGTCACATGGTGGTGGATGGTTTGTAGTCCAATGAGACACATGGTACAACACCCCAATCCAATATTGACTGGTTGACTGACATAAATCTGTCTCAGTTAAAATGCCACAGTTTTCAGCAGACAAATTTCTCAGTACACATCTGTGCTCTCTCCATCCATGGGTTTTTGGCCATTTTATTATCTTTATGAAGCTTGTGCTCCAGGCAAGTGTTTCATAATAACCAGAAATGGAGACTGAATACACAAATGTAAGTGCAATTTGTTTACAGGTGGGGAGAGCAGGATTCAGATCTGAAAAAGTAGGAAGAGACAGGTGAGTAGGAGCTTTGATTATGTTTCTCCTGATCTGGAATGTTGTTCTTTGCTCACAGGGAGGCAGCACAGAGGAGCAGTGTGACCAACAGGTGAGTGTAGGGGAGGACTTATAAAAGCCCAGAAGCTCATCAGGGGATTTGCTGCAGCTACAGATAATTAAAGCCCAGGAACCACTCAGGAAACAGAGAAAAACAACAACTGCCACAGTGTGCATTTAAGCGGTTCTCATGGGTTCAGCCTCGTACATATCTCCATTTTCTGTCCAGAATGCGCATTTCAGAACCACCTTACATTAACAGATTTACCGTATTTTTCAGAGTATAAGTCACTTTGGAATATTAGTCAAAAAATGCATCATCAAGAGGAAAAAAACATAGATTAGTTGCACTTGACTATAAGTTGCAGGGCAGACATTTATTCTGAAAAAACACAGAGAACAAAGCTCCTGCCTGGGTGCCAAAAAGCCTTAATTAATCTAAACAGGTGACACAGGTGAAAGTAACTTTATGTAAATTGTTTGCAATGACTAACTTTTTTCTTCACACAAGTTCAACTACACAACATATGCAGCAAATTATCAAAAAACAAGCTACTAACAACAAGCTAATATTAGCTTACTGTCCTCTATCATTCCTCTCATCATTAGCCTCATAATACTGAATGTTTCGATACAGTCTTAAGATCTTATTCCTTCAAGTTTGGTGTAGTTCATTGTTGTATCGCAAATAAAATGAAATAAGTGTTGTGATGCATCTCAGTAATCCAGGTAGAAAAATCAAAAAGAAAAAATAAGTAGGTCCTCTGGACAGGTTCTTTAATGAAATGTTTTGTCTCTCCTCCGAGAGACTTCTTCATTCTAAGGAGTTTCAGGTGAACTCAGCCTTATAAGCACTGCCTCCACATAGTGGACAAACAGGTTAGTCACATGCAAAAGAG
>JARVGW010000086.1:2142698-2155271 GCA_031762495.1 Anablepsoides rubrolineatus | reverse complement strand
CTCACTCTGCTGTTGTCTTTAGTCTCTCTTCTCTACATGTTTATTGTAAATATTTCTATCAATAACATGTTTTTTCTGTTTGTCTGTGTCTCTTTCCTCTCTCACCCAACCCAGCCGGTCGAGGCAGATGGACACCTGTCCTGAGCCTGGTTCTGCTGGAGGTTTCTTCCTGTTAACAGGGACTTTTTCCTCTCCGCTGTTTGCTCAGGATGGTAGACTGTGATGAAGTGACTCAATGCAATCTACTGGCTTCTTCTTTAGATGGTGTCATGTACAGTGCCCTGAGACAACGTATGTTGTGACTTGGCTCTATATAAATAAACTAAATTGGATTGAACTGAATTGAATTGAAATTTGATGCGGGATTGCGCATATTATGATCGATTCCCGCAAATCTAATTTTTATAATGGGGGAAGTTCCCGAATATAATAAATTCCAGCGATGTGTAATCATGTGAGCGTTTGCATTAGACTATTTTTTAGATGAAAACCAGTACCAAATAAACCTGAACACCTGTCTGTTCAGAAAACACATGGAGAGATAAAGTAAAGGAGAAGGGGTGTGGGCTGCAATAGACTCGCAACAAACTCATCAAGATCTTTGAGACTTTATCAAAAATAACAGGAAACTTAAATGCACCATCTGTGTTTTAACAAAACACCCAAAAACAGTAGCTGTCCCAGCAACTCATGAGGAAAACTGAGACTGAGAGTCCATTTTGTTAAACATTCTTTAAAAATTAAAGTTAATTGATCTTTGAGAGGATGTACTTACATTATTACGCTATTATCATAATATTAGTTTTAAAATGGTCACCAGACAATATTATCACTTATCGCAATAATTTCTGAGACAATTAATCATCCAGCAAAATTTGTTATCGTGGACTGAGCAGTGTTCATTAAACACAGGATTCCCACCTGTGCTATTCTGGTCTTCTTCTGCTGGAACTGACAGAGTCTGAGGATCCGAGCCCCTGACGTGTCGTTGAACTGCTGCTGGAAGGGATGCAGCAGCTGCATCTGCTCACCAAAACTGAAGACAAACAGAAAAAAAATCATCAACACTCAGCTCTATCTGACATTAGTTCTTTTAGAGTTTTATTCAGTTGTTCATGCAACATCGTCTCCCTGCATGTTTTTATGTTGAAATCGACTTTTTTTTAGTTTGGTAGACAAGACTCCTATCTGACACTTTATTATATATTTTGTGTTAAGCAGCACTCGCTTTCTGTTTATTTGGATACTCTCTGTTCCCCGGTACAATCACTTACACAACTTTAGACTTCTTTACATCTGCACTTCTCTACATGTTTGAAGTAATTATGCACAAAAACTTGATATTCTGTTCTCACCTGCACACAGACACCTGTCCAACCTCTAGCAGAGTGAGAGCGTTGATGATCACTGACAGGGATTCAAACGCCAGCTGCAACACAAACAATGTCACAATGTCAACTTAAAAAGACAATTTACCTCCTGGTAACATTTGTGTGTTAAGGTTTTGAAGTGTTGAGTGTGACTCTACAGCACCGACCGCATCAAACTTAGATACAAAACTGATGAAGTTACAGCAGGTTTTGTGAATTGGGTGGACAGTTGTAGATATAATTACTTTGAGATTTTCATTAAAATGTGTTAGGGTTAGATATTTTGCTAACAGACAAACAGGGTTGACTATAAATGTTATTGCCAAAGTTTGAAGCAAAGATGCTGCACAATGTTTGTACACTGTACAAGTGTGTAGTTGTACATTTAATTATAAAACATGATTTACTTTATGCTAATCTGAATCAGTTTAGTGTATAATGTTAATATATTTGACAGTTTTGTAAGAATGACCACATTTATTATGTTTATTCTAAATTACATTACATTACACAGGACATTACATTAGCTAGTAGCTGCGCTGCTGATCAGCGCTATTTTTAAAACAGGCACGGAGCCGCTGACTCCCGGTCACACCGGGGTCTGTGTTGGTGATTCTTGCTGTAGCAGAGGAATTATTCATAAGGTAACCATGTTTAATTATTGATAAGGTAACCATGCTGTAACTTCACCTGTCGTGTTTTCATTGAAAGAAAAAAGTAGCTTACAAAGCTGTTGCATCAGATAGTTTTCATCGTGTGTCACACCACACCACACCACACCACACCACACCACACACACTTTGGTATCTTTGTGAGGACCACACAGCCTCGCTCTGCAAAATAAAGTATCTTAACTTTTCATTGATGTTTAAATAGGGTTTTAAAGTGTGATTATGGTTAGTATAAGAGCGCAAATATAGAATATAAATATATATGATATGCTTTGCATTGTTTTAATCTAATATAGACCTATTATTTAAAAAAAGAAACAACTTTATTCTGAAAGTGTGGTGGCTATGATTTTTGCGCCACGATCAATTACATGTAGGGGAAACCCTGGACTCTCTGCTAGTGCCACAAAAATTTTTAGCTCAACATTCATAAATTTGGTTAATTTAAGTTAAAAACATTTGTGTGTCTTCCGAAGTAAGTACGCTTTTGTAGCCATTTTGAATTTATTTCAGTTCCAATGTCAATAAGTTGTAGAAGTACTGACATTTATTTCTTTCATACTTTTCTCCTGTTTTTTAAGTCAGGAAGGGAAGAAACAGTTTTTTCTATCTTTGTAAATGTATGCAAGTGATCAAATCGTTTGGGTTTTGTTTAGTATTTTAGTCTTGGTCAGTTTAAATAAATATTTCCTAAAATTATAATCATTAGTATGCCTACATGGCTACTTGAGTTGTGCAGAAAATGAATTATTTTCATGTTATGTCTCGATCAACCCTAGAAAAGTTGTAACAACTGTCTGAAAGTGAACAAGAAGAGCTGTCAATCAAAGATAAACACAGGAAGTTATCTCTAAGTGGACTTCAGCTTTTGGCTGCTGTCATCTTAAAAAAGTAGGGGTCTCTGCAGTACATAGGGGGAGTTTGTAATGGTAATTAATTAAATTATTGTGAAAATGTGAATGACTGATGAAAATTTAATGACTACAAATTTGGTGCAACTAGCACCTTCCTGACTGGATTTATGACTAATATTACTAATCAAATTCAAAAAAGGCGATCTATTTTCAGATGGGTTAGGGATGTTTTGAATTGTTACACATCCCTCCACATGTACGACATTGGGATTATATCTTTAACAAACTCCTCCCACACACCAAGAACCTCTCACTTAGTGACCGCAGAGACTCATGTTGAATGATGTAGAATCATTGGTAGAAGATGGGGTGTCACTTAGAAAAGAACTTGAATCAAATAATTTTTTTTCCTGGAGAATTATCTGTCAAGTTTTAGGAGGATTTTAAAAAAGTTATTCTAGTTTATACAAGTACTGTAACTTGTAGTAAACTTTCAGTAGGATTAGAGTCACCTGTTTGGAGTGGTTGTCCACCATGCTGGAAGAGTCGTCTATAGCCAGACAGATTTGGTACTCTCTCTTGCTGGGCTTAGTCCTCCTTAACCAGATCTTGTCTTTGCGAAATTGACTGGCAATGTAGGGAATGACCTTCCTCATGTTCAGACGCTTCCCTGTGCGGTAATCACCTCTGAGGAGCAGATCATCCAACACACAATCAAAACAAAACACACAAATATTACTTGCATTCATCTGAATAGATTTACAGTTGGCAATAAAACCAGAGACACAGAAGGTTAGAACGTGACGTCTTTGTACTAACTTCAGTTTGGTGGCCTGAGAGGGTTCCAGGACAAGACGGAGCTGCTCACAGAGCTGCTGAGAGAGACCTGAGGTCAGAGCCTGGTACTGATGCCACATGGAAGATGCTGCAGTCTCCTGGAACACAAATAGGACACCCAGAGTCAGACACCTTTCATGGTGATAAATTAATTGGAGGCGTTTTATTTTTTAAACATATTGCGTATTCTGCAGTTGGATTTTAAAACAGTTCTGACATCAGGTGGAAGAAGTCTAACTCTGGACTAGGGTTGGGCAATATTGGCTAAAGAAATAATTGCGATTAATTGTGGTATTTAGCCTATAACGATTAATATGAGGATTAATCCCCTGGAGTCCCTGGATGCCTGCATGTCCTAGACAAGAGGTGGGCAATCCTGGTCCTCGAGGGCCAAAGCCCTGCATGTTTTATTTGTTTCTTTGCTCCAACACAGCAGATTTGAATGAATGGGTGATTATCAGGCTTCAGCAGAACTTGGAAGAGCTAATTCAATGACTGAATTAGGTGTGCTGGACCACAGAAACAGGTAAAACATGCAGGGCTGCGGACCAGGATTGCCCACTACTGTCCTAGTCACATGACCAATTAAAAATTTAATTTCTGTTCCAAATTGTGTCAAAGTACTTCAGGCTATTCATTTTTAAATTGTGTTGATAGGCCAAGTAAAACCGGAGTTAGAATAAACAATTTACAGAACTTTTTTTTTTTTAATGTTGGTCATATTTGAAGTTTGTTGCAGTCGGAGGCAGCGAAAGATGGACGGATTCATAGAAAAAACACCTCAGTCCACGCTGTAGACTTCAGATAAAGTGGAAGAGGAAGGATGGATGGATAGATAGATAGATGGATGGATGATACAATTTTGCCCAACCCTAATCTGGACTAGTCTCACCTCCTCCTGAGTTCCTGGAGACAGTTTGTGCCAGGTCTCCAGCTGAAGCTCCATTTCCTTCCTCAACTCTTCAGGGTTCCTATCAGCTGTCTGCAGAGACATGTGACTGTGGTTCACTTTGCATGTCAGCACAAACAGAACTACATTTCAAAAAGAACTAATTTAAGACTTTCATAGAGTTCAAGTTTAAATGAGAAAGATCTGCAAACTGTGAAATGCTGGACTTCAGTCTACTTTTTTATTTTTGTATTGTAATGTAAATATTATTTTGTTATTATTTTATTTAAATTTGTAGTCAAAAAAGAAATTAGAATTTAATAAATCTAAACAGCAAATAAAACAAATCTTCAAAAATATAACTGATGCGTTTTCATACAATTAAAACTAGAAGATGCATTATTTTCAAAAGGTCTGTCATCACCTGCATGGACTCCAGCAGCAGCAGCTGAGGAACAGTATGAACTGTGGATTCTGTGCTTCGCTCCCGTTGCTCTTCTTCTCTTGCCTGTTGTTGGTCTTTCCATTGCTTTTCTTCCTCTTCCTGCCTCTTTGTTTCCATTTCACCACTATCCACAGCTGAACAAAAACAAAGACCGTTCAGAATGTTTTACACTAACTTCTGAATCATTTTAAATTTTCAAAGCTCTTGCAACCAAACTTCTTACTCCCACAAATCAATTTGGTATATATACATTGTCTTGACTTAAACCACTGCTTTAGCCCCCCCTGGTACAAGACTGAGCTATATCCTCCATGAAGGTTAATCTTAGACAATATCTGACAATCAGCCCTTTGAAATGAAACCAGAGCGACTTGATAAGAGGAGAATGCAGAAATGACTCAGTAAATGTTTATTAAATATAGTCTGTTACAACCAGTCAGGGTTCCCTTTAGAGCTGACATTTTGTTTTCACACAGTGACTGTTTGTCTGAGGCGTACTATTCAGTTTCCTCTCATTAACTTGGCGATCAGGGAGTAACAGATCATTTGAACCTTTCAACATGTCTTCAGATTTGTTTCCGCTACGCTTCATTTCTACCACTGTCAGAATAAGAAACTATTATATCTCAAGAAGGAGAGATGTTACCACCTTTCTGTGAATATTTAGAAGAGTTCAGCTGGTCAGGCTTCAGCTCCGGGACATCAGCAGCTTCCAACTCTTCCTTCTGCTCCTCTGTTTCCATGGCAATGTCCTCATCATTCTCATCTGGATTCTGGTTGTGTTGAGTGCCCGCTTGTTTTTGTTGCTCTGCACTGGCAACATCTGAAACAAACCACATTTATTTACTTTTACATTTATTTTTGTTTAGTCTCTGAAGATTATTCTTCTTATAATCTTAAGGTACATCAACAAACAAAAGTTCAGTTTCAAACACTTTACTTCAGGAGTTTAATATATTGATGCATTAATCAGAAATGCAGATATAAACTCAATGTGAACAAAGCACTCATCTGAATTTGAGTTATGTCATTGACCTATGTGAGGCTGTCATAGTCTGTATGAAAACAAATATGATGAAGTCAGACAATCGTAAACTCTCAGAGACGATGTTTAGGTGGAAATATAAGCGACTAAATACAAAAAAAAAGATAAAAAATGGGCATCTCATCCCAAATGACTCCTCCATAGACAATCACAATTGTTGACCTACTTTCAGTCACTGCAGCTGTTTCCACAAGTAAACAAATACATTTGGCATCTGGTCACAAATTTTGAGAATTTTATTTAAGGACACAAGAACCATGTAAGAGAAGAATGTTGCATGTAGGCCTGTCACGATACATTTTCCGTCCGAAAAGCGAAGACGCTCCTCTAGCTTAATGCCTGTAGCTCTCATGCTAAACAAGTTGAGACCATGAACCTGGTAAATACCTGACATAAGACTTCACTCCTCTCTACGCTGACGAATAGAAAAGAGGGAGAAATATGAAAAAAAAAAAAAACGAACAAAAAGGTAAAGGAAATCATCATCCTCATTTTTATTTGTTTTGTGCTTAATTGTCCTTATCGCGACAGGCATAGATTTAATTCTGTTCTTTATCTTTTTTGGATTGTTTTTCCCCCCACTGTGCATTTAGTAACAAAGAGTTACTGACCGTAGGTCTGAGTGTCATACGCCGTCTCTTCCTGTTTGACATGTTCATATAGATCAGACTCCTGCTGGGCTTCATGCTGCCTGTTTTCGCTGTGGTCTTTGCCGTTCTCGACTGTACGCAGGCGCTTGCTAATGTGCTCATTATAGTCACCCGTTGACCGCTCATTATCTGCCCGCCCAGGTTTTCTCTTGAAACTCTGGAACATGAAGTAAGGGGAAAAAAACCTGATGTGATTGAAAACAAATGAGAGTTTCTGATGATCTTGTGTTCAGAGGTTAGCAGTACCTGAGTTTTGCTCTGAGTCTGTGTTTGTGAAGCCATCTTAGCCATGAACTTTGACTGATGGCCCTCTGATTGGCTGGCATCAGCCGCTCCACTGCCATGCTCCTAATAGAGAAGAGAACCAAACTAAAACTCAATAAGAATTAAAACAGGTAACCAGAAGTCAATGACCTTGTTTATTTTTTCTACAGTAATAGTTCCAAAAACAAAGAAAACTGAATGGACTGAAAAATATGACCCAAACAGTATATAAAGATATATTTGCAGCACTTAGAGACTAAGTGCTATGGGCATCATTTAGCATAAGTCATCTTTAAAAAATGCAAAAAAACTCCCACCTTTAGTGTAACCTATTAACAGAACTACCGTAGATCAAAGTATTTGTGCCTACATATACAATAATTTTAATGAAAATCAAACTAAACAGCACAAAACATATATAAACTTGTGTAACAATGCTTCTTGCCAATAGATCTTGTACCGTTTGGTACATCTGGTAAGAAAACACACGTGGGTTGTGCAGCAGAATTGAGTGTGTTAATAATTAATAATGCCAAGTGCTGACTGTCAGCACCTGTGAGCAACCAGTGGCAATTCCACATCTCCACAGTCTGAAACTGAACTCTGTCCTCGACCCCACAGAGCACAGTTGATCAGAGACTATCACCAGAATTTGGGAGTAAAGAGGATATATTTGTCCTGCCTGCAGTCCTCCACTCAACCCCTAATAAATGTCCTGTGTGATCAGCTTGGACATGTTTAACTTCGTAAAATTCTACTGACTTTTTAGTAAAATGCTCTTCAAGTAACTGGAAAATGCAGAGTTTTAGGTAGATCTTTTACAAAATTTTCTGGGTGAGTATAACCCTGGACCCCCCTAGAACTAGAATTCCACAGCTGCTGGTTAACATGAACAGGTGTTCCTTCATGATGTCAGCAGATGTTGGAGGTATGAGGAAGACTTCTGGCATTCTGTTTCAGATTAATTATGTTAACTATTTTAATTGGACAACCTGGTTTCTAAAGATAAAAACTAATACCAAAGACAAAACTATTTGATGTGTGAATGTAGGTAAACTGGCAGTGAGATTTAGAAAATTGTACACGGGGCACCACCTGAAAACTTGCCTAGGGCACCAAATAAGTTCGAGCCGGCCCTGCATGTCTGTCTGAAAGTTCACCATGGTGAGTGGACTCTTTATGTGCTTGGTACCTGTTTAACATCATCTCTCTCTGATGCCTCCCCTGCCAGCTCTGCCGCTGTGTCGCTCTGAATGTTCTCCTCTCCGGTTTGACCATCTGTGCTGTGATCCTTCCTCTCGGCTGAGTTAAGCTGCTCTTCATCCTTATCTTCATCTTCACCCTCCTTCTGTAAATTCCGACATGAAAACAGAATTAAATAATTTGTCTTTATAGCTTTTGTTATATAAAAATTATGCATTATTTTAGTCCAAACCTCTACTTGTTCTCTTTTGTCATTTGGTACCATCACATCATCTTCTTCCTGTTTTTCATGTTCTTCTCTTGTCTCCTCTCCCTCATTTTCTTCATCTTTATCACCAGCCTCCTCTTCCGTCGTTTCAGGTTGCTGATTATTTGTCTCCTCAGGCTGTTGATCCTCCATATCCTCTTCCTGCTCTCCCTCCCCTTCATTTTTATCTTCCGTCTCCATTGTTTCCTGGTTCATGGCTTCATCAAGGTCTAATGGATTCTTATCTGAAAAGATGATAAAATGCATTAAAACTTTACTGATTTCAGAAAGTATAATTCACAGGTTGTACAAATACGTCCCGGGGAAAGTTTCTTTAACCTTTTAGAAAACAAAAAATTTTTTTAAATTAAAATTAAAAAAATGTTAAAACTGTATGGTCATCTACTTAAATTACATTTTTTTTATTTGATCAAAACACAAGTATGATAAATTAATAATTAAAAAAAGAACATTACAAGTTCCTAAAACTTCAAATAATAAAGCAAAGCATTAACATGTATTTATTTATTAGATGCTGTTGTTCTAACCTCCATCATCATCGCTTTCTTGATCATCTCCAGCTTCTTCATCCTGGTCCAGGTTGAGGTCCTGGGGCAGCTCCATGGCTTCAGGTTCAGGTCTCTTTTCCTGCTCACCATGATAGGGGTCCACCTCATTCTCATCAAACTCCCTCTGAAACCCAACAAAAGCAAAAATTAGACACGACTTTAGTTACACTGTGAATATCTATTGAATTAGTTATAATTTTTATTATCAGGGGCGGCTGTGGTGGAGTGGTTAGGGGAGCCGGAAGGTCACCGGTTCGATCCCCCGTCCAGCCGTTGTGTCCTTGGGCAAGACACTTCACCCGCCTTGCCTACTGATGGTGGTCAGAGGATCCGGTGGCGCCGGTGCATGGCAGCCCTGCCTCTGTCAGTGTGCCCCAGGGCAGCTGTGGCTACAATGTAGTTTGCCATCATCAGTGTGTGAATGTGTGTGTGCATGGGTGAGTGACTGTAAGTGTAAAGAGCTTTGGGGTCCGGAGGGACTTGATTAAGCTCTCTATAAGTTCAGTCCATTTACCATTTACCATCAGTGTGAGACAAACAGTATTACAGTTCTCCAGTGTGTCCTGTTCAGTGAATCAATAAAATAATTAGAATGGTTTTATTCATTTGATACATTACAGTTTGTTGGTGTACCTTCCTCAGATATGAGGGGTCAGTTCTTAAACCTGTTGAGTTCTTTTTATCCTCACTTCAATAAAAACTGAGTTTCAATATTAGTGATAACCAGTTTTACTCAGATAACCAGTCAGGAAAAAATCTCAAACTATAAAAGCAAAAATAATTACTTGAGGTTAGTTACTAATGTTTCTAAATCATTTCCAATAATAATTCAAAAACTCAGCATCACTTTTTGTTTGCAACACACACTTCAAAGTTAGTAAAAGTCCTACCCTTTTACCTGAGGCACATTACAAGTTAGTTATTTACATTTTATATTTAAAATAAATCACTGATATGACAACATTTGACAAACATTTTCTGTAACAGACAAACACAACAACTAAAATGAACAATCTAATCATTATTTGAAGAAATGTGTGTTTTGGACTAAAATAATTAGCTAATTAGCTTTTCTTGTTTCGAAGGTTCTTAAAACTAGCTTAACTGCTTTTGTTGGTATTAGGAGTGGTCTCAAAGGTGCGGTTTCTCGCTCCATGAGAAGGACCAGCATAAGGCTTGAAATCACTGGTGATGAAGAAATTAAGAAACTAATATTTAGTTCTTTTTTCTACTGCGTCACAGTACCCGGTTTTGGACAGTATTTAGATTTGGAAGGGGCTGAGAAAGCCGGGCTGGTGAGTATCCCTCTGATAGAGCTGTCCCTGGCAGCGTCTTTGGCCCCGTCTCAGGACCATGGAGTGACCGGGCCCACCACGCTCCCTTCCAAATCCTGTAGATTTCCTGCATGCTCCAGACATACCAGGGAAGGTCTCTGGCAGAGCTCAGGTGCCGCCTGGAAGCCCTCTGTTACTTCTCTTAAATGAGGTCAGAATCACAGCAGATTACATCCTCCGTGTGTCCTGCTGTGCAGCGCTCTCCCTGGGCAGATGGTTGGCTTCCACTGTGGTAGCACAGAGGCATCTGTGGTTGACGCTCTCTGATGTCCCCGACAGAGACCGAGCTGCATACCTAGATTAACCAGTGATGGCTGCTGGTTTATTCGGTCAGTCTCTCAACGTCATTCAGGCAAAGTTTGAGCTGAGGAAGAAGCAGGCTGAAGCTCTGAGCTGCATAATCCCCAGACGTGACGCGAGACCGAAAACCAGCACAAGCACGCAAAAGCTGGCTGGTCAGCTGCCTCCAGCGAAGAGAGTGGTGCTGCCCGGGAGACTGAGCATCCAGTCAGCACCACCTCAGAACCACTGCCAAGTCCCCCACCATCCAGCTTGGAGCAAGGGGCCCCCTCAGAGTCTCCAGAAGGGTTTGACTTCTCGGAGGAAGAAGACACAGTCCTCATAGCTGTGGAATTGTCATCTCAGGGACATCAGCCGATGATCGCCTGTCATCGGCTGCCACCCCAGAGGCATCTTGTTTGTTTTGTTCAGGGGAGCCAGCTTTCTCTCACACAGTCTCCCAAGCACGAGTCCCACCCCACTCACACATATTTGCACTAAAAGCCCCCAGTTTGGGTGCGCTAAATGTTCTTCAAAGCACAACTGTTCCAAATGTTTGTGTAAATGTTTCAAATGTGTCAATAAAAAATGCACTTTGTTCAAAAATAAATAAAAAAAACTGTGGGCGACAGTCAGATAACGTTGCGCCTCTCTCATACGATAGAGGGCAGCACTTCGCCAACACAAGTCAAAGGCTCAGCATGCTGCAGCCAAACTGCCGAAATTGTGCCGAACTGTCGCAGTTTCATGACGAAAATTACGTCATCCTGTTCGCATTGCCGAAATTTCGGCACTTCTTGTCGCAACCAGCGGGTCAAACTTTTGCCCCCCTCCACATAAGAACACATACGAACTATATTGTGTGATTGATAAGAAGTTTGTGGGAGTGTTTGTCTGTGCTGAAAGTGCTCAGACACTGCGTTTTGCTTCAACCGCTCACTTCCAAATAAAAGGAAAAAAAGGGAAAAAAAAGCCGCTCCCAGAGCTGACTGTTGTACCAGGAAGCAGAGATTTATAAAGAGAGTCAAACGGCCAGAAACTCACAAAAGATGATAAAACAGACGTTTTCACGGTGGAATCTGACTGATAAAACCTTTGGAGCTTAATCTGGGACCAGTTTGTGGATAAAAAACGTCACGACTCTCAGACTTTTTTTTTAATTTTTCCACACTGGACCTCCGGGAAGAAATCCAATGCTGTGACGTATGCTGCAGCGGGAGGGGTTTCCCCGGGAGCTTGGCACAGGGTGTCTCAGGTGCTATGAAAGGTCTGTGCGAAAACGAACGCCGAACAACCACGTGACGGCACGTCGACGGGTCGGCTGCTGAGCGACCATGCTGAGGCCTTCAGTTGCCTGGCGATGAGACTCCTCTTGAGTGGAAAAAACTGTTGCCATGGGTTACCGGCTACAGTTTTGCATATGGCTGCCTTGTTTCAACACTGTGGTAAACATTTTTGTTGGAATCGAAGCGGCAATTGTTTTGAGAGAGGAAATAAACACACTACTGACAAAAAGAGCCATACGTCTGGTCTCCACCTCGGAAATAAACAAAGGTTGGTACGGCCGTTATTTTGTCGTTCCGAAAAAAAGGCGGCGGGCTCCGTCCGATTCTGGACCTCAGAGTGGTAAACAAATTTCTATGAACTTACAGGTTCAAAATGCTAACACTCAAGCAGCTGCTACATTCTGTCAGCCTGGGCGAATGGTTTGCAACAATCGACTTAACAGACGCTTACTTTCACATAGTGATTCACACGGACCACAGAAAATTTCTGAGGTTTGCATTTGAAGGTGTAGCCTACGAATGGGGTGGGGGGCTCTGTGCGGTGAGGGAAACTAGTAGGGTGCCTTCTCCGGGTCGGGGAGGAGGTCCTGCCCCAAGTGGAGGAGTTTAAGTATCTCGGGGTCTTGTTCA
>JARVGW010000086.1:2084009-2105965 GCA_031762495.1 Anablepsoides rubrolineatus | reverse complement strand
TGGGTGAGTGTCTGTTAGTGTAAAGCGCTTTGGGGTCCGGAAGGACTTGATAAAGCGCTATATAAGTTCAGTCCATTCAGCCCACATAAACATTAAAAACATATACAAATTAGGTCTGGATCAAGACATTCAAACATTAATGTATGAAATATCTAAACAAATTTCATTTATATTTAAACTGATTAAACTTATAACTATACAAAGTTAATTAACAAATAATAAATACTTAACTACCAATGCCTTAAAATGTGTTTTCATAAATTCTAGCAGAAATAAAATCATGTGTGTCAGAAAACTGACCTCCTGCTGAGCATAGTTGAGCTTGTATGCCCTCTTCACAGCTGGGTCAAAAATGGTCTGCGGGGTCCACAGCTGTATCTGTACCAAGCCCATGTTGACCCAGAACTGTCCAGAACCAGCCAGAGATTTGGAGTCCTGACCTTTTCCTCGGATGTACTGCTGCAGACAGGTACTGCAAGGCTCCACTAGACTGTCAAGCAGCAGGCCTTGAGCTACGAGGTCTCTGAGAACCATCTGAACCTCCTGAGCAGCATGGGTGGGGTTGGTGTCCTCCACCAGGCTCTTGCAGTTCTTCATGTAGATCTCCTGAAGGTCTGAAGGTAGCAAGCAGGTCAAGCTCTGAAGCTGCTGGACCAGAACTGCCCCCTGGAGCCTCGAGTCTGAAACTCTGAGAAAACACAAGCAAGAGGACTGTATTGAGAGGATGGCAAAGAATCATTTGAGTTCCACTCCACTCCTGGGGGCAAGAGTTGGAAGGAGAGATCATATTTCTCCAGTTTTAGCTTCTCTCCACTGGCTCCCTGTTAAATTCAGAATAGAATTTAAAATCTTACTTCTAACATACAAAGCTGAACAACCAAGCTCCATCTTATATTAAAGATCTTATTGTTCCATATTTTCTTAACAGAGCACTTCCCCCTCAAACTGCAGGTTTACTTGAGGTTCCTAGGGTTGTGTGATATTGGTAAAAAAAATTAAGCCAATTAAGATTAATATGAAAATTAATCCCACTCGCAGACCTGCAGCAGTGTTACCGCTGTACCAAGATGTGGGGAACAGAGAAGGTGCAATTAACTTTTTAACACATATTTTTTTCTGTAATTAATTGTATTAAACATGTTAAATTCCTGGCCCTAATTTTAACATTTCTTTAAATCTGGTTCTTTTTACACTTCTTTACAGTTCAAACCCCGAATCAAACATTTTTTCTGTGTTTAGATTCTTACAAAATTAGGTTGGAACTTTGGGAAAAACTTCCAATAAATGGTGAAAAAGCTGAGTTAATTTTCTTACATAAAAAATAGTTTTTTCTACCTAAAGTCTGCCCAAGCAGGGACTGCCATATTCTCCCACAACACAGTAGAAAAGTGCTGCAGCTGCTGAATCCTCTCCTTCCACTCTCCGAGGCTTCCATAGGACAGGCAGCAGAGGTCAGGACCCCTTGCCTCCTCTGCACTGCGTACACAGCTGCTCAGAGTTCTCAGCATGCAGAAGGACCACACTGCCTTACTCAACAAGGCTGGACCCTAAAAAAACACATCAGTCATAAATAAACAAAAACTCTACCTGTTTGTTGGTCAGGGCAGGTGAAAATACTGACAGATGTTACCATGTTATCTGCTACAGAGTGCTGCTTTGGATCTGGCTGGTTCTCTGGACTCAGAGGGTCCCATCTGAGCCAGTGGTCAGGATGTGAGGTAATGCTACTGGTCCAAAGGGCAGTCAGGGTCTCTGACAGCAATTCACACCACACTGAAGGCAGCTCCTCAAACAGCTGGAGAAACAGACCAAAACAAAAACAAATTTTAGATGTTATGATTTTAAGCTCTGTGTTAATTTGGGATTATGAACATAATCTCTTTAGAATGAGTAAATATATCACAATGGAGGAACAACCTCTGCTCAAATACCATTCCTGCAGCCGATGTGTCTTCACAACTGAAGACAAAGAAGTTAGAGAGACAACCTTCGGACTCTATTCACACACAGATGATGGTAAGCTACATTGTAGCCACAGCTGCCCTGGGGCACACTGACAGGAGGTAGGGCTGCCATGCACTGGTGCCACCGGACCCTCTGACCACCATCAGTAGGCAAGACAGGTGAAATGTCTTGCCAAAGGACAACAACTGAGATGGCTGGAACGAGGGATTGAACTGTCAACCCACCGGTTACAGGACAGCTCTCCTAACCACTCCGCCACAGCCGCCCCCATCTTTAAAGACAACAACTGCAGTTTGGCCTGCTCTAAATGTTCAAAAGAGAAAGATGAAGGGGTCTCAAAGACAACGGAGAGGTCTCACGATGGAGTCAATGGTCAGGATGTGGGATGTTTAGGGTATACATCCCTGATAAAACAACATACTTAAAGGTGCTGGCACATTGTCTTTTACATGTTGGGCTGAGATTGTGCCAGGTACACTTTAGTGGTTGAAAAGGTCTTTCTCACTAAATATTCGATCTGAAGCCAAACAGTCAATGACTCACAAAATAAAACAATTATTAAAGTACAAATTTAAAATACAAAAGCAAAAGCACTCATATAGCCATGGCACAAGTGATAGCATTAGGAATAACAACAATGTTCATGAGAGAAATGTGTTAAAATCAATATGTGACCCTTCACATCAATCTGAGGATTAAGTCATAGTTGTTTGTGGAGAAACAACTATGACTTAATCCAATAGTGGATGAAACTAGGGGTCGACTGATACATCGGCCGGCCATTATTTTTGGCCAATATTTGCATTTTTTCCTTTTATCGGTATTGGCTGATCCATTCTTTGGGTCAGGCGAGCGCATGTTGCCGCCCCCTCCCTGGGAGATGGGCTGGTAATGTTGTAACAAGACAGAGTGCCAACAACAATAAAGGTGAGTTATGAACTTTTAATGAGTTTTAACGGTCTAAAATAGCTGTTTCTGTCCTCTGTGTCAGAATATGAGGGGGAGAGAACAGCTGTTTGTTAAGTTTCATTTTCAAATGGGAGCGTCATGTTTTTACTTTCACTTTCATCCCCTCGCTGCCTACTAGCACGTCCACCTTGTTTTTCTTTTTTTAAATGCTGGAGCAGCTCACAGGAGGTATAGAAGAACACCTCTATTGTTCTCCCTGCTGGATTAAAATAAAACAGCTCTCTCTTGTCTCGCAAATACGTTCATAAGAGCGACTAAAGAGCTGCTGTCCACCATGAACATGTGAACCAGGCAGATGCTTCTAATCACGTTTGGTCTGACCGCAGTATAAAAGTCGTGATGCAGGTTTTCTTCTGTGTATATTTCAAACTGTGATCTAAAGCTTGTTGTTAGCGTCAGCTGATTTAAATGCATTTTTTGCCCAGACAGAGCTGTGAGCGCTGGGTGTGTGTGCGTGTGTGTGAAATCCTCACTTCGATAGCAAGATGTGTGTGTCCCTCTCCTTTTTCTCTGTGTTCCTCTTACTTTTTTATTTAGGCCTGTTGCTGTTTTTGCATCAAAAATGCTGGGAGATTAAAACATAGTGCCGGTGCATGGCAGCCTCGCCTCTGTCAGTGTGCCCCAGGGCAGCTGTGGCTACAGTGTAGTTTGCAATCATCAGTGTGTGAATGTGTCTTAAAAAATGTTGCTTAAAAAGCAAGAATCTGAAAATATACTTGGGTCATTTGGACCGAATTTGATTTAACCCTCAGTTTGATGTGCTGAATCACATTGTATGTGGCAAGAGAAAATATGCAAAATCAGAATGCGTGAAATTAAAGCTTAGCTGAAAACTTGGTCAAGTTATCTGGGATGTTTATGAGAAAGTCGAGTCTGTTTTGCTCTGCTCAGTGACATCAGATCCAGTACAAGAGGATAAATTGTAGAGTCTGACAGCAGCAGGGAGGAAACTAAGCCTAGTAGCCTGATTCCCAGGAGGGAGAAGAGGAGGAGTGATTTGCATCTGAGTTTCGCTCATATAAACAGATCACATCTTTGCAGTTCAAATCAGGGAAGCCCAGACTTTAAGATGAAATTACAGAAACAATCAGTTGCCTTGTATGTAAACTTCTTGCCAACTGAAGCAGATCTTTTTAACACAAGAAGTTGCTTCACTAGAAAGGCCAACCTGCTGCCTTCAGGTTAGGAGACATTGGTCTCATTTACATACTTGACTAAAGACAAAGTCAGAAGAGTGCACTGACCCTGTGGCTGCTGAGCAGAAACAACAGAGATCTGAGCTGTTCCACGTTCATCGGTGTGTTTTGAAGACAGTAACCGAGGTGTCTGGAGACTTCCTGCCGTAAACGATTTTCAGCCTCCTGGTCCCTGAGAAGCAACAAAAACGTCATCATGTGTACAACAGATTTTTGCTCTAACACGGGAAAAAACTGTTTTTTACCTCGGACCCAGAGAGAGAAGCAGCAGATCTGTTGTGAGGCGCAGCTGGTTGAGAACAGCCACTTCCTCCATCAGCGGCCAGAGCCGAGTCCTGTGGCTGAGCTGAAGCAGCTCCCCTCGTGTCATGGGGACTCCAGCTGCTGCTTCGTCCTCCTCAGACAGGGAACAGACCTCCAGGAGACCCTGAAATGTCATGTGAGACTGCTGCGCTTCCACTTTAGACACCAGCTTCTCCAGAACCCCTGAAAGCAGGACATTTTCATTTACTGTGAGTTCATACTAAAGTTTGAGCTGATGTCCAAACAAGCATTAGAAGAAAAACAAGGTTTTTCAAAAAAGCTGAATTTATCAAAATTTCTTAAGAAAGTTGACAAAAACCCCAAAAACTGTAAAGAAGCTGAATAAGTTGGCTCACCAGTGTTCTGTGGATCTGTCTGGTTATTTGCTAACAGAACCAAAGCCCATGCTTCAAGGAGGCCTTCCTTCATGTCCAGGTTAAACGTAACTTTCTGAAGTCGGAGCAGACCTGATGAGCTAACCTGCCCCACATGACTCACATCAAGTGCCCTGCTCATGAGTCTCAGGCGAGAGGCGCAGTCAGACACCAACTCCATCTGAGGAAGGTTAGTCATAAATGTCACTTCAAAAAGTAAAAAAAAAAACAACTTTTAGATAACTTTTTAAAACTGAAATTCTATGTCTTGCACAAAAATGTTTTTGTTCTTATAAAAAACAGTCATTTATTATGTAGATATATTTAAATGCTTTGCAAAATTATTTAATTTTCTGCTGAACAACAGCAATTTGTTGTATCAGTGAAAGTGAAGTAATCAGTAAATTTTTAATTCTGTGGTAATTTATTTGTTTCAGGGTTTCCCCTACATGTAATTGATCATGGCGCACCGCCACGTCAAATATCATAGCCGCCACACTTTCACAATAAAGGTTGTTTTTTCTTTTTCAATAATAGGACTTTATTAGGCTAAAACAATGTAAAGCATATCATATATATTTATATCCTATATTTGTGCTCTTATACTAACCATAGTCAGACTTTGAAACCCTGTTTAAACATCAATAAAAAGTTAAGATATACACCGTGTTCCAAATTATTATGCAAAAAGTGTTTAGGAGTAATAAGGTAAAAAAATTTTGGTTTATCAGTTAAACTCATTGATGGTGATGTGTGTCAGGGCTCTTTATATGACTGAAAGCAATTGCACCTGTGCTAATTAATTTGGCAGGTGTGTCCAATTAAAGGCAAAACTACTGAAGAAGGCTGTCCCACATTATTAAGCAGCCTACATTTTCAGCCAAAATGGGAAAGAAAAAGGATGTGTCGACTGCTGAGAAGCAACAAATTGTGGAGTGTTTAGGTCAAGGCATGACTACAATCAACATTGCCAAGACACTTCATTGTGATCATCGCACAATCAAGAAGTATGTAGCTGACTCACAGCACACATGTGTACGTGCTGATAAAGGAAAATTGAGAACTTTTTCAAACAGGCAATTACATCAGGTTAAAAGAGCAGCTGCAAAAATGCCTTGTCATAGCAGCAGACAAGTTTTTGAAGCTGCTGGTGCCTCCAACGTCCCCCGAACAACAAGAACCAGGATCCTTCAGAGGTTTGCAGCTGTGCGTAAGCCATCCTGTCGACCTCCTCTATCCACTGCACACAAGCAGAAACGGCTCCAGTGGACCAAACAACACATGAAGACTGACTTCAAAACTGTTTTGTTCACCGATGAGTGCCGTGCAACACTCGATGGTCCAGATGGATGGAGTGGAAGATGGCTGGTTGATGGACACCCCATGTGAACAAGGCTACAGCGCCAACAAGGAGGAGTTGGAATAATGTTTTGGGCTGGAATCATGGGGAGAGAGATTGTCGGCCCCTTTAGGATCCCTGAAGGGGTAAAGATGACCTCCATAAACACGGGTGTAAAATAACTACGATTGTTAAAGCTTCGCTCTGCACGACGTGCAGAAGGAGGGAGGGAGAGATTATGATCCCGCGACATGCTGCACGAGGTAACTTTTTTACCGTGGGAGGGGGGAATTTTGAGGGAGTTATTATCTCTTTACATGTTTTAAAACGCTATATTTCTTCATTTATTTTTTTAGACAAATTTCGAATAAATGGCCCTATGGAAAAAATAAAAAGAAATGGTTTACCTGCCCGGTTGGGCAGGCATCGGGACACACCCACCTGTCCGAATACGAGTTAACTGAGCAGTTTAGTTGGATGTATAGCTCAGTCTTATTGTCTGAAAATAAGCTGCTTTAAAGTCAGAATCAAGCATAAACCTAGAAGCACTCAGAGTGCAAACCTCCGCCAAGGCCAATTTCATCCTGCAATAAAGTTAATGCGTAAAAGGAGAGATGGAAACACATTTGCTGAAAAAAAAAAGCAACAACACTAAGTTTACAGCAAGTTTCTGAACATGAACGCCATCCTAAGCTGCAGCTTTCTGTTCACTTTATCGTAAATATCAGACACTTCAACAAACTCAACCCCATAAACTACATATCAGGATTACACTGATTTGTAAATACCTGACATATATTTTGTAGTCTTTTAGTTATGATTCTTACAAATGATTTATACTGCCCCAAAATTACACTGGGTGCATCTTTAATGTTTAAACATTTGCAAAGATTAGAAAAGACCGTTTGTTTTCACACCTTGAAAGGTAGAACTTTCCCCAGAGATTTCTGGATCCGTTTTACAGCTGCAGTCAGAGATACTGGAGTGGACAGAAGGGTCTGGATGGCTGCTGAGACCACCTGCAACTCTTGCTGACTGCTTCATGGACAGACAGTCAAAAGGGACAGGAACTTATATTAGAGATGAAGAGAACAGACAAGACCAGGAATACAACCTGAACATATACACTGAGTGGAATTCAGAGTCCAAATTATGGATATTTTTTAACATCAATTATTAGTCCTGAGAAAAGTATTTACTCTAAAGTGATGCCAGGGTCTCCCAGAAGCAGCTGAGGAAGCCTGAGGATGAGGTGTTTCTGCACCCACTGCCAGTGCAGAGAGAGCACAGAAACACCGTGGGCGTCGGCCGGCAGCATGCAGCACACGCTCCAAAAACGATCCATCCACTGAAGCTTCTGCAGCATCTGTTCTCCGGAAGACACAAGATCAATGAAGAGACAGGCTCTTCCTGCTGAATGTTGGATTTAATGTTTTATAAGAGCTGCAGCTTCGTTCAAACATTACAGCATGTTTAACAATATAATCATGTTTAACAGATGCACATAGAAAAACTAGCTGTCATCACAGTATTAATAAAGTGTGATGAAGAAAAAATTCTGACCTCATATAAGATGGAATCTGTAATATGGGGTTTTTCAGTCTGCACTGCTTGCAGAACAAATGCATCCCAAACATCAAAAAATGTCAGCAGGTGCATGAGGACTTGATGGGGCAGCTGGCTGATGTCCACAGTTCCTGTAAAAGAGGAGAGAAAATCACTGTAGTTATAAAATATACAGGTGGCTGCAGGAACTTGGAGGCCAAACGTGCTTACCTTTCCTGAAGGCTGCAGCTGTTCTCAGAGCAGAGCTTGGAGCGGCCATGTTGGCAGCATGAGCGCAGATGACAGCCTTCTCCTCTCTGTGCATCATCAAAACAATCCTACCACACAAAACAACAATTACAGGACTTTATCTGATACATTTATTACAATCTTATATTTACAAAAACAAAGAACATATGCCACAGAGCACAGGTATTTATTTGTTCTGTTTTGATCCAATTTTGTTGGATATCTAGTGTGAAAAACTGTCGGTGTTGAACTGGTCTTTGCCAAGTGATCTTTTGCAGACTGTAAACAAAACAGAAATCCTCTTACCTGTTGGCAACTGCATTCATAGCCTCCAGTAACTCTGAGTATTGCTCTTGTTTCTCAAAGTTGCACTTGCTTGCAAGAATATCCAGATACTGTTTGTTCCAGCGCATATCCAACAGAATCCTGAATTCATCTGTCAACATCAGATTGATCAAGTTGTAGTTAAGCAATCATGCTATAGAATGTCACAAACAAAAAGAAGAAAGCCTCCTTTAAGGAGTCATATTATGGAGCCCTAGAACAAGTTAGGATACACCTGTGGACTATATAAAACATGTTCATTGATTTAATTCACAAAATTACTCTCAGATAATGAAATTTCACCTTTTCAGTTCTGCATGTTCTTTAGCTCTCAGCAGAACGTGCTCATTTGCAAGTTGTTATGGAAACCCCCTCCCAACTTTTTGTTTACGTTAACTCCGCCCTCTCAACATGGCCTGCGCCTGAGACTGGAGCGTCTGACTGAAGTCAAGCGTTTGGAGCTGGGGAGTGAAACGAGTGTCCTTCGCTGACTTTTGGAGCTTGCAAAGACGAACCGAGGGGCGGTCAAGCTCCGCGACTCTCAGCCGGGTGTCACCCGCTCCTAGGCGCTGGTGACACGGAAGCCAAGCTGCAACGTGCACTGCCCCCCCCCACCCCGACACCGGGCGCTTGGCTTCGGTCACACATCCAGCAGTCTGTCTCTACACACAGCCAGATAGCACCCCGTGCTGTCCGGCCACCCCAGGGGAGAGCGACAGACTGGTACCCAGCTGGCGTTCCTCGAGCAGTCATTTCATTTCTGCCAATTCCGCCGACAACTGTTCAACTCCCGTAGAGAGACCTTCGTCAGTCAATACTGCAGAAAGTAAACATAGGAAAAAAGCCGGGAGCGGAGACAGAGCTCTTCACCGGCCAACAGCACATACTTCTCCGAAGATCACTCGTCGCAGCCCAGGAGGGCGAACTCACCACTCCGGCAAACAGGCCAACAGGCATCCAGCGACAGTGAAGTGAAGTGATCCAAACTTTTTGCAAAGGCTAATGCCGAGCAAAGATGTGAATCACACGCGAGAAGAAAACACGAGTAGAGTCGCGGATGTTACTGGCCTATATCGGTTTCATCCGATGGGTCACAGCTGTGACTTTGTTGATATTAATTACTCGAATGGCGCGAAGGGAACATTGACTGCTTTCAGCACCGCCCTGTGGCGGTCAGTAGAGATGAAATAGAACAACACTTACCTGTGCTTTGAGGTTGGAGCAACACTGCAAGTGATTTTCCTTTAGCAGTGAGCTCACTACTGAACACAGCCGTTAAAGCACGGCTTCCTGCTTCCATATGGACCAGAGCTGCATCTGAAACAAACATATAGAACCAAGGGGTAAGTAAGAAATGTCTGCAAATCTAGTCTCCAAGTTTCCTAAGCAGTCTGTGTTCGTGTGTTTGGTGCAACAAACCAGGTGCATGTTTATGGCTCCTCCCCAGATGTGAGAGCCAGCTGCTGCGGTGGACCCAGTCTCCGTGAGAGGCTCTCTCTGTCACAAGTCTAACAGCCGTGGGGAAAAGTCTCAAGACATCGCCTTCATCAGGATCTACTGCTCCAGGAAACACCAGGTCCTCATGTGTGTCGCTGCTCTGCAAGGCCCGCTGCAGGTCTTTCAGGCTCAAAGGACAATTCCTGTACAACAAAACCACGTGTTCCTGTAAATCTCTGATCAAAGCCATATACTAAAATATCTTTTTTTTGAGTACCTAAAATAAAAAAACAAGCTTTAGATTTTTGGCATTCTTGCTATGAACAGTGCTAAGTATTATTAGTACTATAAGTACTGGTGATTGGGAAGAAGGCGTTGAAAACACAAAAATAATGAATGATTTTACATACATTTGTGCATATGTCTGTTGCAGTTAATGAACCTTTCAGAATATAATTACTGGATGTAAATCTATCAACTGATAAAGATTTTATTATTTTTCAGCTATCTACTGATGACTTTGTCACGTGTCTTACCGTTTTCCCTGCAGGCTAAGAGAGTTGAGGCAAAACAAGAGGACCTGTCCATCTCGGAGGATGGAGGAAAAACAGGAATCCTCTGTGGAGAGAAGGGCTGAGGGGATGCCATCAGGCCAGACCCCGGCACACAGCAGTCCGTTGCCACAGTCCTCAGACTCCAGGATGGACAAACGCTGCTCAATCACCAGCTGAGCTTGCTAATGGAGAAGGAACGTGAAACTGTTCAGTCAGCTTTTTGGGAAAAAATACACTGAAACAAAAGTGTCTGGAGCAATTTCACAAATTTTCAAAATAAAATTACAGAAAAAACTTCTAGTAGTAAATTATTTACTACAAATAATTCTAACCACGAGTCAGACTAACGAGGTGCTTCACAACAGAAGGTCTGATACGGCAAACATTTCTAGTAAATCAGAACTTTACTATTAAGTTTTTCTTTAAATGAAGAAAAAAGAACAGGAAGTTAGTCAAAGGGATTGTTAAACCAGTTCATCTTTGACAGTAAATGTAGGGGCTGTTGTTGCAGGTCCTTATTACCGTATATGCATGCATATATAAGACAGTGAGGAAAATTTAAATGTTTCGTTAATTGCAGATTATATTTAGGGTTGGGTACTGAAACTCTGTTCCGGTATGGCACCAATGGTAGTACACAGACCAAAACATAACTCTAACTTCGGAAAGAAAGAAAGCTGTTAATTTGCGCCCTCTGGTGTTCACTGAAAACAGTGACAGCCTCGGCACATAATCTCCACGGACGCTCTTGTTCGACTTGGCCTCAGCTCAATGCGTCTCTCAAAGCATGCTCCACAGCCGTGCTGTCTCAGAACCTCCTCTCCTGTGGTTCGGGTAGAAGCGAGTACTGCACACTTACGATTTTGACATCGGCAGAATTCTGCCTGTGAATTAACTCTTGGATTGATTGACAGCTAATTTCCTCCTGGAGAGAGCTGCTTTTGTTTAGGAATAAGAGCATGCGGCGTGATACGACGACATGGTAAAAGCAGTGATAAAACTGTCTTTTGGTGATCTTGAGAAAGGCAGAACTTGTAAACACTTCCTGGAGAGAGGTGAAGGAGACGAAGCTGAGCAGCAGCACGGTTACCCAAGCACTTAGCTATAGACGGCACAGTGATAATAAATAAATAAATAAATAAATAAATAAATAAATAAATAAATAGTGATGTCCAAACGGTAAGACCACAGCGCCTTTTTTATTTATTTATTTTTTTAACACAACAGTTAAAGCTGCTGCGGACGGTCCACACATTATCACACCCACAAAGTGAGGGACACACTGCGTGGAGACACATGGACACTGAGCAGAACCGACCCGACCCAAAGTGAATCAAGTAAAACTGAGTTCATGGAGAGGGAATAAACAGGTGCCACTGCAGTTAACGGTTATGTTATATATTATAGTCAAGATGTTGAAAGCAAAACAGTCTAAAGTGTGGTTGCACTTTACAAATTAGGATGCAAAAACTTCCACCTACAACAAATGCTTTAAGAATATTTGGTGCAAAGGCAAATTAATGGTTTTAAGTTAATATGTTGGTCAATTTAAAGTTTGACTTTGCATAAGAAATAGTCATTGCTTCATAAACCTCTGTGTGAGTGTGTGTATTTTATTTATTTATTTTTAAAGTACCGATTTCAATACTGTTAAGGAACCGGTACCGTTTTGAAAGTATCAATTTAGCACTGGTATCAAATTAAATCCTTTCACTATCCAACCCTAATAATAACACAGTAATGGACTGAAAAGAGAAGGGTGAAATTATGAGCTTATGCTTGTACTGATTAAGGCTTTCTTTTGATGCATTGTTGAAACAAGTAAAACAAGATAGAACTCGATGCCACCCGTCCCTGATGTCCCCTGACACCATTCAGTAGTGACCAACTGTTAGTTTTGTTGAAATCATTACAGGCCTTCATTAATTAAAAAATCTCCCAAGGTGAACAGATGGATGGAAGGATGAAGGGCTAAAGTGATCTTGTCAAACTACTACACAAACATGTTGAGCAGGTCTCCCTTATGATGCACACAAAATTTGGTTTCGATCAGATCATGTATGTGTGATTTAGTGCCAATGTAAATGGCGTGATGTCTAAGTAGGCCATGCCCCCTGCACTGAATATATGTCACAAACTTGAACCTGATGTGGATCGACTGATTCAGGTTTTGATACCTTTTGGCTGGCAGAGGTGCGCTGACAAGAGGAGTAGGCCTCTCCACAAGCACGCTGCAAGGCACTGTGCAAATCAACACCTCTCTGCAGCTGGCAGGACAGCAGAGCAGCAACATGGAGGAGGGAGGCTAGTGATGAAGCAGGGGAATCTGTAAAGGTAAGTAAAGAAATGCTGAGAAGTCCTGCAACCTGACGGAGAGCATATTCTTACTGTCATGTACTCAAGGCTTACCCCAGATGGCAGATTTGATGTCTTTATGAATTTCAATAAGTAAATTGCACACACAGTCTCCGGTCACCCCAGCTGTGTGAAGCAGGGTCTTTAAGTCCTGTGAGTCCCAGCAGACTCCTTCATGCTCCCCTGGAAAGTAAATTTCGATGCCCCTGTTTCTCATGGCTCTAGAGAGTTCCCCGTGCGATGGGTTCATAGTTAGGAACAGCCTGCAAAAGCCACACATACACCAGCTAAGCACAGAGCTGTTCAGAGTCTTTTTTAACTACTTCAAGAATTAGAAATGCCATCACCAACCTGAAATTAGGATGTGGGCTGATTTGAGGGGTCTTCCCATCGATTACACCACGTTCACTGATGGTGAGAGATCCGTTAGGCTCAAGGAGAGCATTAAGCCGATCCAGGACCGAAGCACTGCGCACATAACACACCATTAGTGTCAGCAGTCACATTTTTAGCCTCTAAAGTAAGGATCTCTCTGAGCTGTGACTGCTGCGGACTCTGATTGACAGAATTGTTAGAAACAGGTCAATATTCTGTTGCAGTTCCACTGAATTCTGGGCGTTTTCACAACTTTAGGGCGTGAGTCCGCTGTACAAGAACTCGCTCAGTTTTTTCCCCACACACAGTGATATTGGCCTTGAGGGAGAGGATGTTCAGTGTGTCGTTTATAAGAATAAAGAGTCCATGGAAAGATGGGATATCTGACTCCATCCAATTTAATCCTACAAGTTCAACACTTGATGATGCCATGCTGAACACAACTCACCACACTATATTGTAACCTGTGCACATTATTTTGTTGCCTATATCCTACCCACCTTGGTAGTTAATGTACTTTAACTTTTTCATACTGGGGAGTAGCGTCCAAGGTAGGGCTGCCACAAATGATTATTTTTAGTCAACTAATCACAGATTATTTTTTTCGATTAGTCGACTAATCGGATCATATGTTAATTGAATATAAAACATACAGCTTATCACGCCAGAGTACAGCTGCTACTATATAACCATCGTTAGATTTTAGCAATATGCCAACTAAAAATAAATGCCGTGGAAGGCAAGTCCTGCCTTGCAGATATTGCATTGCACAGGTTTCTCTTTCATTTTCTTAAAATGATCCCACACTTTTGAGCTCTATTGGGGGGTAGCCATGATACCAGAGCCTGTCTGTATAATGTCATGTGACATCCATGGCCTACCCCAGTTACCATTACTGCACATGTGTGTCAAGGACAGAAAGGCAGATGCCAATGTCAAAGCAGTTTGGAGAGTGGGAAAAGACTAATCGACTATTAAATTAGTCGTCGACTATTTCAATAGTCGATTAGTCGTCAACTAATCATGGCAGCCCTAATCCAAGGTGAGGACAAAGTGGGCAGAGGCATGTATGGTGTGGGCGGAGATGGGAAACAATATTATGTGAATAGGCAAGAATGTGGTTTTGTGAGCTGTAAACAAAAAAAACAGGCCTTGAATTTAAAAAGTTGGTTGCCATTCAGTTGCGAACATTAATATTTCAATGAAACTGAAACAAAATATTGCACTTTTTGCAACTAGTCTCTAGTTACCACAGCAGTGAGATCCTGGCTTCAGTAGCTGTTAGAATGGTAAATGGACTGTACTTATATAGCACTTTTCTATCCATCCTGGACACTCAAAGCTCTTCACACTACAATCTGTGTCCTCATTTACCCATTCGCACAGCACTATTAGGTCTCTACAAAGCTAACACATACAATTATCTATAGAGATTAATCAGTGCCAATCACATTCATACACTGATGGGACACACATCAGAGGCATTAGGGGTGAAGTGTCTTGCCCAAGGAAACAACAACTGAGACAGCTGGACGAGGGATTGAACTGGCGACATTCCGGTTTGAGGACGACTCCCCTAACCTATCTGCCACAACCGCCCTAGACTCAGAACACATTATATTAACTTGTTTTCACCAAGTTGTTCCCAAGAGCTAATGATTTCATAAATCAAGTTATAGCTCACCTGCAGAAGTTGACGTTGTCCATAAGCAGCCAGTCACCAGCCTGAAGGGCTTGGACCAACATGCTGTCCAACCACTCAAAACCCCCATTAGTCAAACCATCTTCTAGCTGAGTCAGACGCTTCTTCAGCAGAGTGAAGTCCATCAGCAGCTTCGACATGTCTGAAGAAACACCCAACATGTCACAAAACTATTGTTGTCTCTTATTTACATGAGCGAGAAACATTGCTGCACCAAGCCATTCTAAAATAGTTTTTGGGGTAATTACCTGTGAATACTCTGAGCTTGGTGTTGAGTTTCTGCAGGAGGAGGATAATGACCTCAAGTCTGTCCAGTGCCTCTGAGTTGATCATTACCACGGTTTTCTGCAGTCCTTTCTTTCTCACCCACTGGGAGAATTCCCCCCATGTCAGCAGCAGGAACTCAGTATCCTGGACACCAACGTCAAAGGACATCAGTCCACTTCTTGTTACTGTGGCAACAATGCGGTCCACACTTTCCAACACCTGCTGCCATGGTCGCATGATATCCAACTGCATCAATGACAAGGAGAAGACAGCATAACATGTTGCACTGTTTAAAAAAAAACTTAACTCAAGACTCATTCCTGCTTACCTGCTCAAAGCCTCCAAGGAGCTCCATGGTGTCCATAGCGCTGTTCATGCCCATGACACTGAGACGATGTCCTGTCAGCAGGGCCAGCAGTCTCACCAGGCTGGTCTTTCCACTTGCTGTGGGGCCAACTATTATGGTCATCCAGCCCATCTCCACACACTTCATCAGTGACTCCAACGGCTGCAAGCATTGGTGTGTTATGGACAGTGTTGGGTCCAGAGCCACTGGGGCTTCACCGCTGCGATCCAGCACAGAGAAGCCTACCTACAGCAGCAAATCAGGGCACAAGGAACTCCTCAGCTTTGTGCTTGTGAATAGGAGGAAACATCTAAGGCTTAAAAGATTGGTTGTGATGTTTTTGACAAACCTGCACGTTGAGAGGTGTGATCTGAAAATGTCTGGAGCCGCAGTAAGGCTCAAAGAGATCCCGGAATACCTCTCTAAACACAAGCAGCACCTGTGTGGGACATTTGCAGACTGATTCAGGGGCTTTATTGTCACACTGAGAAAACAAACATTGATTTCAACTTTTCACATATAACACCAGCAACATTTAGACCTTTGTGGGCTTCCACAAAATGTAGATGTGTCAAAAATATTCTTACATTCACCTTTTCTGAAGTGTGTCTCAAATCAATGCATTTTTGTGCAGTCTCTTTAAACGCAAATGAGAAACTTCACACCCCGCCCCCCCTCCAGGTCTAATTAAAATGGTCCACTTCAGCCATTTTTGTTGTTCAATAGCACAGTTATCAGCAGAGAACAAACTTTTTTCTTTTGTGCTATTTAATCAAAATGTTATTTAACACAATTAACACCGAACCACCACTAGATGGATTCTGTTGAAACTCTCACAAAGTTAACTGATACTTTCTTTGAGTCAACCCAATTCAAGATGGTACGTAATACTGTCCTCTAAACTTTTCTAAACATTTTATTTAACCATAAATGGCTAACTTGGGGAAACATAGGTACCTTAGTCTTATCAGCCTCAGTTCTCATTCTGTCGGTGTACACCAAGGCTACATGCTGGCCTGGGTTAAAAAATCCTTTCGACTGGTCGTTCAACATCAGCTCACACCAGCGGAACAAGTCCCGCAGGTTAAACTCCCAGGGGCTGCCTTTCTGACCCCACCGCCTTTCTACACACACCTCCTGAACAAGCTGTGAAAAAACAAATAAAATTAACTGTATTTCAAAGCAGAAACAAACATGCAGCACTGTCCTGAATATAAAGTGTGCCAATATTTGCTTGTTGAATCCTAAAAAGAAACCAGATGATTGAAATGACCTTTTTAACTTCTGCAACGTGAATTTACCAACAGCTTTATTCACTTTGCTCATTTGTAATGCAGTTATGGTAAAAAGTATGTTCTGCTTCAGTCTGGTTGGATCCTGAGTGAATTGAAACATGGTTATTTTATAGAAAGACATAGAGCTAGTTTGGAAATATGAGGAGCTATTGCTAGACCTGATAAATGTCACTCATTACTGCTGCTGAATTTAGCAGCATTAACAGAGCATGTCATGCAGTTCACATTTCAGAACTTCACACTCTGCAGTTCTAAACTGATAAATCTAGTTTGAACTTGTACAGCCACAGGATTTAGTCAGTTTTATTGCAAATAAATCATTCAAGCATCAACTCAACACTGACAGGATATTAAGGGTTGTTCACAGATAAAATCCTTAGAATAGAAATAGACAGCAGTTTCCTTTGACCAGGAGTATTTTGTTTCTTTCAGTGGAGGAGCTGTAATTGAAGTGGAACTTACTCTGTTACTGAATGCCACCATTTTTGTAATAATTTCCTTGTCAATGCTGGGGAAAAGCGAATCTAAGATGAACTCCATGTCTTTGCTGGTCAGCTGGTCCACAAAAACCTAGAAATTAAAGATTTCATTTTAATAAAAAGGATAAATGCAACTAAATTGATATTTATTTCATGAAATAAGTTTCTGCTGTTTTCATTCGGGGACAGAATATAAATAAATAAATAAATAAAGTTACATGGGTCTTCTGGATGGGCTCGTCTTTAATTAAATGTTTCTAAATGGCAGCTAAAGTAGAATAACTGTGAAACACTTACTGTCCAAACACAGTTACAGGATGTGTATTTATCACAATCTCCTTAATCCTGCAAACTGTGCTGCCTATTTCAGCTATATTACAACTCATTGGTCTTATTCATGTGCATATTATGTCAAAAGTCACATAAACCTTTCTAACCTGAGTAAATCTGTTGAGGAAAGATTTGGGCAATCCTTTACGCCCACCACCTTGAGTAAATGGATTCTGACAGCCAAAGATCTTGGTTTTCTCGTGCTGAACGTGGAAACTCATGCCCAGTTCAGGAATGTAGATCTCAGCTCTGTGATCAAAGCAGGCATTCAGACCCTCTAGGACGGACTGAGAGGCCAGGTTCAGCTGTAGGCACAAGTAGAACAGTACTTTAGTTCACAATCAAATATGGTCATCCCACAGATATCCCCACTCTGAGTGTGACTCTGATGATGACATGTTTAAGAAAAACACACTGGTTCCCTTTCAGTCAATTCACTCGGTACAACACATAAGTATGGGAAACCACGCCCCTGCGTGTCCTGGCTGAAGCCACCTCTAATAACAATCTAATGTCCTTTAGACAGATGACGTGTTGACGACAGGTGCCAGGCCCCGCCTGCACTATATACTGTCCGTCATCACAATCATTCCTCAGTTCTTACACTCTTCAACTCGCTAAGAACACCTCTTCGAGTCAGGCTAATTAGCTGCTGCTAATTACCTTTGCTTGTTTCGAAGGTTCTTAAAAATTAGCTTAACTGCTTTTGTTGGTGTTAGCCACTGCTGCCTACCAGTGAGCGTGTCTGCTCACGGAGCGCTAGTTTTGAGTTGCCTTTTAATTTAATTTACAAATTTTGTGGTTCGGGATGAGCACAAAATTAACTCAAAAGAAGCAGAAGTTTTCTGTTTGCCCCTGTCTTCAGGGAAGCACTTCACAAACTTCACAAACACAAGTCAGTCGCCTGGCGACGTGACTCTCTCTCTGGCGCGCATGTGCACCCTCCCCTTGGGTGGAAAAAACTGTTGCCATGGGTTACCGGCTACAGTTCTGCATAGGGCTGCCTCGTTTCAACACCGTGGTAAACACAGTTGTTGGAACCAAAGCAGCAATAGTTTAAAGAGAGGAAATTAACATACTACGGACAAAAAGAGCCATACGTCTGGTCCCCACCTCTGAAATGAACAAAGGCCAGAGATGTGCACAAGTCTCAAGTCTCTTGACCTCAATTCCAAGTCTAGTTGCATGTATTACTTAACTGGCAGTTTGATCAAAGGTATTCTAATTATACTAGATTATATTCTATAATACTATATTTTAATAAAATATTAAAACGTAGTAATATGTTTTAATAATACGATTAAAACATAATACAGTTTTAAAAATACAGATAAGGTTAAGGTTGAAATAACAAACAAGCATTTAGAGTATTGTTAACTATTTTTCAGTTAGGGTTAGTCTCTGTAAGCAAAGCTTAAAATGAATGGCAGCGGAGCTGCCTACTGCAGCTCTGTTTGTCACGCAGGGTACGCATCATTAACATTAGACGGTGCTGGCCCCTCCCATTCCCAGGTGAGGGATAGCCGAGCATATGGAAGAATTATTCTGACTTTAATCAAGAGTATATATTTATAATTTGAGAGCAGGAGTAAATGTCTTTGCTCTTAAAACTTTAGGTATTTGTTCTCAAAGGAGCGGAGCATGGATGTGTATTGAGGGAGTGAGAATCACGAGCCGGGCAGTGAAAAGACTTGCATTGTTCACGAGTCTCAAACCACAAGTCCAAGTCAAGTCTCAAGTCTTTAGGGTCCAAGTCAAGTCTAAGTCTTTAATTGTAGGGACTTAAGTGCGACTCAAGTACGAGTCACGAGTCCCCATCTCTGGTGGAGGCAGCGTTAGCCCCTCTCAGGGAAAAAGGAGTCCACCTGTTAGCGTACCTGGACGACTGGGCTCTGATAGCCAGCTCCAAACAGCTGGCGACAGAGCAACTGTCTCAGGTTCTGTCGCATGTTCAGGCTTTGGGTTTTTCTGTGAATTTTCAGAAAAGCTCATTGACTCCAAGTCAGCAGTTTTTTTTCCTCGGGTTAAAAATATGCTCTCTGTCGAGAAGAGCTGTTGGGACTCCAAAGCAGTCCAGACTCTACATAAACTGCCTGGAATTGTTAGCGGTTCTGCTGGCACTGAAACATTTTTGTCCTTTTGTTCTGAAGAATCAACATGTTCTGATCAGAACAGACAACACAACTGTAATATCATATATAAACAGAGAAGGAGGGACTCTGTCTCTTCCCTTGTTGGAACTGTCTCACACTCTCTTGCAGTGGTGCAGCGTGCATTTCTTGTCTATCAGGGTCACTCATGTTCCTGGAAGACTGAAACTGGGTCTGGATTTACTGTCCAGGGGCGGACCTCTAGTGAGGGTGTGGAGGCTTCATCCCTCAGGGGTGGCCCAGATTTGGGATCTGTTTGGCAAAGCAGAAGTGGATCTCTTTGCCACAGGGGCCAATACCCACTGCTCTCTGTTGTTTTCCATAATGGATCAGAACGCCCCACTGAGGGTAGACGCTCTAGCTCACCTGTGGCCCAATGTACGTCTGTATGCATTTCCCCCAGTGGAAATGATTCTGCCTGTACTGGAGAGGGTGCACAAACAGGGTCTGTCCCTGATTCTGGTGGCACCCCGTTGGCCAGCGAAGTCATGGTACGCCAAGATAATCAGCCTGCTGGCAGCTCAGCCCTGAAAACTTCCTCTTCGCCGAAATCTCTTCTCTCAGAGCTTGATGCTCTCTGTGATCCTCCATTTGAGCCCCTGGAGTCTGTAGATATGAAGTTTCTTTCATATAAGGTTGTGTTGCTTCTTGCATTAAAAACTGTTAAACAGGTTGGGGACCTACATGCTGTGTCTGTGAATCCCTCCTGTATTCAGTTTTCAGGAGGTTGCATTCTTTGTGCCCTTTACGTGGACTGCATATTTACATTGACTGCACACAGGAGGTGAGGTCATGTGATCAGCTGTTTGTGTGTGTTGCTAACCCACTCAAGAACAGGGCTCATTCCAGACAGAGACTCTCCCACTGGATTGTGGAGGCTATTTCTTTAGCTTACAACAGCAGGGATCTCCCAGTCCCTCCTGGTGTGAGAGCAAACTCCACCATGGGTGTAGCAGCATCCTGGGCCCTATTTAAAAGGATGTCTGTGAGTGACATCTGTGCTTTGGCCAGCTGGTCTTCCCCGCACACATTTGTTAAATTGTATTGCTTAGATGTGACAGCCCCTTTGGTGGCTCACTCTGTGCTCTCTGCTGGGTCTGAAGTGCTGCACTAACATGTTAATGTGACCCATGTTCGGTGCTGCTCTGCGGGGCGTTTATATATGTCCCATACTGATGTGTTGTACCGAGTGAATCGACGGAAAGGGAACATAGCATAACATTTGGACAGTAAAATATCTTAGCAATAGTTCTTACCTCATCCAGGACCACCCAGTGGCCTGCCTTCAAGGCAGCCAAAAGAGGACCATCACGCCATGCAAACTCTCCACCCTTCCCTCCTTCCACTGGGAGATCTGTTCCAAACAAATCGCTCACATCCTGCAAAAAAAAAGCCCATCTTCAACCAGCTGTCAGCATTTTATGGTTCATTCAACAGACGAACAAAATAAAAACCTTACCGTTTGCTCCGACAAGTTGATTCGGACCAGAGGGTTTCCAGAAGCTTTGGCCAATGCTGCCACTAGGCTGGTCTTTCCCACACCAGGGGAGCCCTCCAAAAGCACTGGCCTCTTCAGCTTCAGAGCTCGCAGAAGCCTCTGGGCATTCATCGCGGTGGTGCCTGCTGTGAAGGCGTAGTCTGACAGGCTGCAGCTCACAGCCTGATGCCCTTCAAACACATTATTACAGTCAAACACGAGAACTCAACTTTATATGAAGAAAATTATCTGATAGAGAACAGAGAAACAAAGTCTGTATTCTAAAGACAAGGTTCCTACGTATTTTTCATTCATGTGTTCCATTTTTTTCTTCAAAATATCAATTTTACAATTTCTACACCAATTTTACTTTCTAAACACAAAGGCAGAATTTATGACAAATATTACTATAATATTTTGACTGCACTAGTTTTATTATGCATTATAAACTGCAAACACCCACGATCATGTTCCAACTGTTACCAGAATATTTCATGAACAGATTTTAATAGTACTCAGAAAGTAATCATTAGATGTACATCAACTGCTTTAACATTTGAAGTCAATCCAATTCAAAATACAAACAATTAAAATCTTAATCATAATCATTTTTACAGCTGCATAGGTAAAAATGGATGTAATAGTAGCTGAGAGCCACTCCTAACATATGTTCTGAGAGACTATAAATTGCATGAGCTTTTTCTTTATAACAAAAGCATGCAACTTGTCAGGAGAAATGCATTTCTTTAATGAATGCTACTTTGATTTGCTAATGAATTATTGCAATATTGGCTTAAATTGGTAATTTCATTGTGCTCTGTACAATGACAATAAAGGCCTTATCTTATTGAAGGAAATTTTGTAACTGATTAACTGAATGTTAGATGCAGTATTGTATTTTATACTGTCTGATCATTTCAGCTGT
>JARVGW010000086.1:2017799-2028504 GCA_031762495.1 Anablepsoides rubrolineatus | reverse complement strand
GCTGACCATGTCCATCCCTTTATGACCACAGTGTACCATCTTCTGATGGCTACTTCCAGCAGGATAACGCTCCATGTGATAAAGTCTGGTTTTTTGAATACAGCAATAAGTTCATTGTACTCGAATGACCTCCACAGTCACCAGATCTCAATCCTATAGAGCATCTTTGGCATGTGGTGGAACAGGAGATTCACATCACGGATCTGCAGCCAACTGTGTGATGCTATCATGTCAATATGGACCAGACTCTCTGAGGAATGTTTCCAGTACCTTGTTGAATCTATGCCTCGAAGGATCAAGACAGTTCTGAAGGCAAAAGGGGGTCTAACTGGTACTATCAAGGTGTACTAAAGTGGCCGGTGAGTGTATATTTTTATTGTTTTTTTATGTAAATATGGATTTAAAGTCTGTTAATAAAGTTCAAAATAAAAATGATCAATTATTAAAAAAAACTATAAAGTATCACTATCAAACCAAAATGTACAGGATTTTCTTGAATGAATACAACCACATACACAATGTGCACAAAATGATATGCATGTTTATTTCATAAAGAGAACTGGTGTCTAGACAAAAGAAAAGTAACACTAGCAGTTAAAATGAATGAAAATGGGGTTGCACAACATGGTATTTACAATAGCTATTAAGTCATTAAATAATTAGGGTCATGTAGCATTTAAAAATGAGATAAGAACTCTTAGTATAGAAGAAGCAAATAACAGCTAATTCAAGTGAACAATATTAACACAAAACAGTCATCTAGAAAAATGAGGGGGAAAAACAACTTGAATTACAAGCTTTGGAGCTATTACATTAAAAATGATGCACCAAAATGTACTAATACAATTATTCATATAATCTGTGTAAAAAGCATGTAGAAAAACACCTGATGCAGTTTGCTGATACAGTCATTGACCAGTTATGAGAGGTATGAAGTATTTCACAGGTAGATAAGTGTGAAAAAAGTCTGCACTGGTTACTTGGGGATGGGGGCTCAGGCCCCTGCATACACACACTTCACTTCAACGTGAACTATGGCCTCTGCAAGTTCTAAGGCAATTATCGGAGGTGCACTTGTATCCATGTCATGCCAACCCATCCCAAAAGTTGGATGAAATACGAGGTGAGAGAACGCTTCGTCTCGTCCACAACATTAAGCGCCTGTCCAACTGAAGAGTGACCTTTACATGACATAACACCTATTTGTAAACATATTTTAATATATACTTTACTCAATGATCTCAGCCTGTGCATTCAACCTTTATACCAGATTCAGTTTTTTTATTTATTATTTTTATTTAACTGAAGTCAAGCAATCTGTGAAAAGGCATGTTTTTGTTCATATTCTTTCAGAACAACCTTTGGAGTTGCAAAAGCCAGTGTTTCAGAGAAGCAGCGACAAAAAAAAAAAAAAAATAGATAAAAAATAAAAATTACCAAGAAAAAAACAAATAAAACTAATATAAGAGCTTTCATTTACAGAGCTACAGCAATGTTGGTGTAAAATCAAAGAGCTGTATGACCAAGAAAAAAATCTAAAATAAAAATGGACAAATCAAACCGGAGATATCCTCTTTATATGTAATAAAGTTTTTTTAAGGGACAGTCAGGTCAGTTCTGTAGTGATGTTCTTCTCAACTGTCATATCAGTTATAGAATACATGAAGGAAAGGAGCAAAAGTTTTCATCCAGGTTTAGGCTAGTCAGATGAGGGCCAGTTTTTTATTGTTTTGCAGACTTATAAATTAACTCTTTTTCAAATTTACAATTCTGGTGTAAGAGATCGCTCCATTAGCTAATATAAAAATTGCTACAATACTGCATGACACCATATGTTTAATGTGTGGCTGTTTTCCTAACTGAAGAACTGCGGCACTTTGTGTATACATGTTCAGAGCAGAGATAGCTTATTATAAACCTGAGGCCCATTCACACATAGATACTGACAAAGTACCACAAAGTAAACAGCAACAAACCAAACGGTCTCATGTAAAGTGAAGTGAGAATGAAGACCACCCAACTGTAGTTGGTAAGTTTAGGCCTTATTTAGAGGTTTTGTCTCAAATTCTGTGACATAATAATTCAGAAATTGTCATAAAACATAGAGAAGACTGAATGGGTTGCAAAGTATGAGCCAAACAGAATACAAAGTTATCTTTTCAGCATCAGGAGAGACTACATTCAGCTTTTCTGCCTCCTAGAGACTCTAAGTACACAGCAAAATGTAAGGTCTATGAAAGTGGATTTTGCATGTAGCGATATTTCACATCACAACTGTCATTTTTGAGAAGCAGATGTTTTAAAAGCCTGGAAAAACAACAACAATAAGAATAAAAAACAACCTGGATGACTTTGAGCCTTTTCCCCATGGTCTGAGCTCTGACTGATGTCACAGCTGATAAAATACTGACTGTTTCTAAGCATTTGACAGAACATTACTTCAATTTTTTTTTACCAGACTTTCCCTTTAAATTTTAAACAAAATAAAAGCTTCAACTGAAGGAATATTCTCAGCATCTGCCTTGTTCTGCATAGCTTTTCAGCATTGTTTTTAACACTTTTTGGTTTAACAATAACCAAACTCCATCTGTTCTACAAACCAATCAGCTTAATTCCTGTCTTTAACAGGATGGTGAAAAAGAAACAAACCCTGAAAGCAAAATAATATTGAGTCTCTGACACCTCATCTCATAGAAAACCATTCCAATAATGTGACCACTAAAAATCCATCAAATTTAGCTTTTTTTTAACAACCAAAAATTTTTTTATGAGTTAAAAACAATGAAGGTTCAAAAAAGAATAGTCTGCTTTGAAGGGAAATCTTTAGCACCCTGAGACTTAAAGTTCATCCAAATAGCAAGAAAAGATTTAGCCTGACTGACCACTGGTATGTGAGCACACACACAGCTTTGGTTTAAACAGATCAATATTTTTACATTTCAGCCACAATTTGAATATGAAGCAGCTGAAATCATTACTTCGTAGATTTTGTTGCCAAAAAGGGAGACGTTCTCAAATTGAAACATGCATTTAGCAAGATTAAAAAGATCAAATAGGATGATGAGGATGGTGATGTACAGTTTGTTCTAACAGCACAGTCACATAGTTTAAAATCTCTATCAAATCAAATCTATCAGATCAGGCTGATGTGACAAAAGTGATACAATAATTCCAATTAAAAAAAGTCATATTTAAGGTTCAAACCAAACATTTTTGTGGTTTATTTAAAATTTATGTTTCATCTTATTATTTAAGCTTGATTTTTTAAGCCAAAAATGTGGAGGAAGACACAAAACTTAGATTCTCCAACGTGGCTGAAACTAAACTAGACTACATCGTGATATTATTACCTGTCTGGGAATGTCTGGGACAGATTGTTGAAATGATCAATATAAATTCATACAGATTATTATTGAGTTTCTATGAGATGTCAGGCATCATATTGGCTACATTACAAATGTAATGGACAGATTCTTTCCAAACAAAAACAAACAAACAAACAAACAAACAAAAAAAAACACACTTGTGCTTTCTCATCCAACATCAGCTTTCTTAAGGTAGGAAAATGATTACAAGATGAATTGCATAATATGTGCAGAATAAAGCATCTAATGTAGATCGTGCTGATATTTTTCTCTCCTTTTTTTTAAGCCTCCTAAAACGCCATCGTGGACAAATACTGTGAATAATGTGTTTAAAAAGAAAAGCACACAGAAAACACCTAAAGCCATGTGAGTTACCAGATAATCTCCACTGCTCCAAACTCAGGCTGTGCCAACATGTGTGTATTCTTAATGTGTGTGTGTGTGTGTGTGTGTGTGTGTGTGTGTGTGTGTGTGTGTGTGTGTAAGTGTGTAAGTGTGTGTGTGTGTGTCCGCACGCGCATTCTACAAAACAGGGAGCAGTCCTAATAAGTTAAAAACAGGATAATAAAATACACTCAGGAAATTCTCTGATCCCACTGTGTGACACAATTCCACAAATAAGATCGTAATTCATCTATATCCTAGTTTTACATCAGTAAAAGTTGTGGAAATGAAATTGCAAAAAACTCTCGTTCAAACTTTAAAGCCCCACTCCAAAGCTCATCAAATAACCACGTGGTGCCTGACAGTAACAAAAGAAACCTTTTTGATTTTTTTGTGTCTCAGAGAACATGAATAAATTTTAAATAATATCTGCATATTTTGTCAATTCTGAGGATGTGAGAAAATAAAGCTGCTTCTATGATCATTCAGTGATCATAGTGAAATTATGGCTTTAATCTAAGCTGTTTCATAAACACCCAGATATTCGGAAGGTTGAAGTTACGTTTACTTGTGAGGGAAGGTTGGACATATATATAAAAAAATGTTTTTCAGAAATTCTAAAACATTTTACTGAAATCAGACATTTAGAACATTGTTTGGTTCACTAAAATGTTTTAGTTGGTTACCCTTTAGAAAACGTTGCTCATTTGTTTGTACTTTTGCAAAACCGTACTCTGACTTTATGCAAAGTGTTCCAATAGGATATAAAACTGTTACCATTTCAGATGCACACATCTAAAAGCCACTATCTGCTTTTGGTCCTGTGCGGTGAGAACAACCTGATTACTATTTAAGGTTATATTCTTTTCAGAGTCTGATTAAAGCAGAACAGCATTTAACATTTCTTCTTTCTTGAAATCATTTTTTTAAGAAAACAGCCATGAATGTCTAGACATCATCTCACTATATAATAATAATAATAATAATAATAATAATAATAATAATAATAATACAGTAAACAGCATTATTAAGTTTGCTAAACTGAATATAAAGTGGATTAAAATGTGTACAAAATGACCTATGGCTGACAGCTTTTAGTTCCTACAATAGTTTGATTATGTAGTTTGACCAAATGTTTTATTGGCAAAAGTGCAGATAGACCAAGGGCCCCTCTACTACAAACATTTTATTATTATTTTTAAAAATAATAATTAATAAACGATTTGTATTATTGGACAATTAATTTAAGTGGCACAGCACTGCCAATAAAACCAATAGTTAGTTCTGTTTTTCCTAAATACAGAAAATATGCAGTCAGTATTATTTTTACAAGTTAGAACACTGAAGCTTAATAATGCATCTTTTCTTCATATTTGTTAGTAAACTTGTTTGACTAAAAGTTGGTGTTTTTGGAATGGGGCTTTAAAGAGCACAGCTGAATTCAAACTTTGAGCTGAAATATGACGTCCTGCTTGTTCTTCTCTCTAGATAATCTCTAATGACATAATTAACCATCTTTATACATACAAATAAAAAACAACAAAGGCTACCGTTTTAAAAGCAGGTAGTTTCAAAGAGAATTTACAAGGCAAAACAAAAGTTAGACCAACTAACTAAGCTTATATTTCTAGTCAGCATGCATGCACATCGCAAAGGATGTTCAAACACAAACAAGTTACTATTTTATGATTGTTAAATTGTGGACACAGTCTCTTCCACATCTTCAAATTATTTAGGACCTAGCTTATTCAATTTGCAAAAGCAAAACTAAAAAGTGTGAACACTCTTCTACTAAACCTTAGCTTCCAAATTTTCATCGCTTTTATTTCAAACTTAATTCAAAAAACAAATGTTTTCTCCTGCAGCGCAGATTTAAGTGCTCCAGTCTTTGACTTTTCAGGGGCTTTAAAAAACAAACAAAATAAACAAACAAAAACACCCTCGTAGAAGTGCTAAAAGGCTCTGAGCGCTTAAAGCAAAATGCCTATATTTTGCCCAAACCATCCCCCATTTAAAAGAAAAATCACTTTTTGTTAATTTTGCACTGCAAACATTTTGAAGTTGCTCTTTGACTGTGTTTGAACATCAAATGGTAACAAGGTTAAAAAGAGTTGTGAGAGTGTACACAATGAAGCATCTTTAAATACTGAGAAGAAACTAAAGTTCCTCAACATTTCTTGAAACAAACACAAGGAAGATTTTCACATTTAGGAAGAGTGAAAGGTGTAAAAGAGCTGCTTTTAAAACATTTCTAGAATGTTTACTTTTTGATGCATGCAAGGGGCTCAAACTGTGTATAAATGTCAGGGTCTTCATGTGCTCTATGTGTGTGTGTTTGTTTCTACATGTGTATCACACTGATTTCCTGAGTAGAAGAACACCCATCATGATGGAAAGAACTCTTTAGGCAGGTCAGGAAACAGCAAAGCAAAAATTCCCTTAGCAAAAAGTTGCTTGATATAACCCCAATATAAAAGAAATTTCTAAACCTCTACCTGGACACAAATCACTGTTACAGTCATCATGCTCCGTATTATATACACACCTGCCATAAAAGCACTTGAATATCACAACATCAAAATACAATGGTATTGCTAATGAGTGGGAAATAAAAATAACCATTGAACCACCTGCAAAACCCCGTTTTTTTTCCATTCAGTTCAGTGCTGTGGAAGGCATAGGAGGAATGTTTTCAGTTACAGCATGTACAAAGTTATCCTGTACACAAATACAAATGTGACACACTTGCAGACATTTTTTTTGCATATGAACATGTTACAGTCTCACTGCATCGTAACGTTTTTCCACGTACAGAAGCTGATTTCTCTCTTTTTTTTATTAGGTTGAACATTCAGAGAATTTTTTTTTCCTGAGTTTGAATTGCTGTGACGAAAGGGGCCACTGAGATTTATTCACAGAAGAAACAGAAAAAGAGAAACAATGGGACAGAAAGAGGTAGAGGAGGCTAAGAACCCATCTACAAGACTCCAGAGAGTTCTTGTAAAGGATACTTTTTTTTATCCTTTTATATTTCTTTGTTTCATCCATATGGTTTTAATAAAATGATGCAATGCCTGTAATGCGCCACTAGGTGATGATAATGTCCACATTAATGAAACATCAAAGTACAGAGAAGGAACATCCTTGCAACTTTACAATTTAATATCAACATCTGACCAGAAATTTGAAGTTGAAACTTGGACAGGACCAGCTTCCCTGTTGGCTGGTTTTAGTACAAATTATACGGATCTCCACCTCCATGTAAACAAAGTAGTTTTTGGTAAGTTAAAAATACACCTCTTACTTTGCTGTTCAAATATTCATTTTCTAATATGTTTAGCTGTAATTTGATTGTTCCTAGTAAATAAAGGTCTCGACATAAAGAATGTGTGGGCTTTTTGTTGCGAGTGCCCAGACTCTGGTTCCAAAAATACAACACAGCAGCACCTGTAAAACAGGATCTCATGGCTAAAAATTTCCACAGCAAAGGAAGAGATGCAGTATGTCTACGAGTGGCTTTGGCTAAAGATTCTCCTAAATCTCAATATTTTCTTTAATATGGTTTCTAGTTTCCTCTTAGCGATTACCTGTTCAGCACACAATCAGAGTTTAATGGTAAAAAAAAAAATGCTAAAAGCAAGACCGATGTAGAAAAATTGTTAAAACTGCGCCATTGTTATTTGGGTTTTTAGAGCACAAAGTGAGTGAAACAGGCTGTTTCTGAAAAAGCTCCAGATTTCTTCATTGCAAAGATTTACCAAAAAATATTTTAGAATTATTTTTTTTAAAATCTATCTTTAAACAAGAAGTGTGGAAACACAGCAAAATATCTCAATTTGTAAAACTATTTGGAGTCTAGTAGATGGGGCTTAGGAGACTGTTTTTACACACAGACATCAGAGAGTTTCTGTAGGATGAGGCCAGAACTGGGGCTGGTGTTAACACATGCATTCCTAGCAGGAGATACTGTTTGTTCTCACAATAAGAAATACTACCGAGTGCTGAACAGACAGAGGAAGAACCTGTTGGAAAAATATGCTACATCATTTTTATGATGAGTTTAAACAATTCATCCATGTAGATTCATTGTCAACACAGAAATAAGTATATAGCAGAAATGAATGTGTGTAGATAACAGGGTAGTCTGTTTGAGAAGTTCAGAGTTAGGCCACTGGACTGCGACTGTTGGAAACTAATTTGTGAACAGCCTTCGTGAAAGATTCTCCAAAATGTCTCAAAGGGGGTCTAAATTTCCTGTTGGGGGTTGCAGAGGGGGTTGCAGTCCTTTAGCTTAAATTTTGAAAATGTTTAAAAATTGTGTTAAACTGTGATGTCGTCTAACCTGTCTCAGTCAGGAACCACCTATAGGTCACAGTGCTGCCGTTATTTTGTGGGTGAGAAGCTAAACCAGTGTTCTAGAGCAGTGATTCCCAAACCTTTTAGCTTTTGACCCAAAACATAACAGCAGGAGACACCTGTGCCCTCAACTATAAACACTGGTATCAGGTCAAATAAATAAAGGCATAGTAACAATATTCATTATGCTACTTTTATCCATTTTAAGCACACTCACCTCACTCTTTTTTGTAACAACAGGGCAAAAGCATTAGTCATTTTTAAATGTAATTAATTCAGAAATCTTTTCAAGATGTTAATGTGACTACAATATTCGGAACCACTGTTCTAGAACACTAGAGCTGTATTCTAACTTCTCAGGAGTTCTGTTTATGACAGAACACATTGGAGCCTACAGCCCCAAATACTGACATCTAAAATCTGAGTAAACCTGAAAGGAGAAATTCTGTGAAAGCTGTGCTATAAATGACTTTGATGAAATTTGCTAAAAGAAGCAAAACCGGGGGTAAATGTATCAAAACAAAAGCTGAAAGTAATAAGACAGTTATTTGTAGAGGTGTGTATGATGTCGGTGGAGATGTACAACAAAATACAGCACTACAGCTAGAGAACAGTTTTTAAAGCTGCGCACACCAAAAAAAAAAATTTAAGTGCAAAATGCAGGTAAAAAGCTGCAATAAAATAGTTTTACCTATTTCCTTGCCAACCAGTTTCCAGCAGTCGCACCCTTACTTTAATGTTGCAGACACTTGTTTTCTCACATGCACTCCTTCCAGAGCTCAGTGAGAAGATGTCAGGGCTGCAGTGGATGTGTGAAAACAACTGGAGATACAGAGTGGTGGGAAAAAAGAGAAGAGAGAAACTAAGACAGGGACAGAGATGTAGTTTGCACACCAAAAGAAAAGAGATTTGCTGTTTAGGTCCAATGAGGTTTCACTTTGAGTTGTGACACATGGATGACAGAGTCTCCACTGTAGAGGTTACTGCTGGGGTGAGTATAGCACCATTGGAAAGGTTTGGTGAGAGGTTCCCACTCTGTCATGTTAAGAGGAGAATGCCTGTAGAACAGTATTGCTGCTATTAAGACAACATTAGTGTCGACCTTACAAACAAAAAAAAAAACTAAAAGAGTAAAAAAAGCACAAAAGACATCAAAACGAAGCTTGTTTCTGAGTGAACACTGGCAGAGGCTGAACATCTCACAACCCAGAGGAAGAGTTTGTCAGAAGTGTCAAATTAAATAATACAAAACATTCAACACAAACAGAAATCAAACCATCTCTACTTGGTACAGTCCTTCCTTGGCTGCTCGTCAGTTGTACATTTGTCTGTCATTTCCTGGCAAAAATCCACTGTTACTGTCTGGTTGGAGGTCTCCACAGACAACTCTGATGCTGAGTACAAGCTGGTGTCCTGACCATCGGTAACTCCATCAGCCCCGTTTCTGACAGCAGAGTTAGGCTGGTTCTCTGACGAGCTGGGGGACCCGTGGAAGATGGGTTCTGGAGTAGCTGAGCCAGAGTGGGTGGTGAGGTCAATGCTGCTGGTGGCAGGGACGCTGAGGGTGGGTCTCGACTCGTTGGCACTGGAATTGGAGGGCCGCAGCATGGGGCAGTAATGGTGAAGAGACTGTACCTGTTCTGGGCTCAGATGGACATCCCGGCACACCTCTTGAGATAAGCAGGAGAAGTTCTCCCACAACTCCCCCATACAGGCCTTCAGTTGGTTCCTCTCAGTCAGCAACTTCTCTTTCTCACAGACCTGCAAACACACAAAGTTTTGTTTTGACTTCCATTTATTTCTGTAGTCTAATGGGCTCAACACATGATGACATCGCTCCCTCGTTTCACCCTGGTCTGTTGTTTACTTCTCTCATCTCTTGACCCTGAATCTGATAGTGGTAGCTCACTGGGTTCTTGTCATCTCGCAGTGAATGTTGGTGACTTAGAAATCTGCACATTTTTTGTTGTCCACCTACAACATACCCATTTTGGCTTTTATGGCACCCTCCTTGGTACTCTCATGTTTATGGTTTGGTCTACTAAAGTGCACATGAAGAAGAAATTAGTACAGGTGGACTGCAGAATTTGTGCATTCTGAAGCATCTTTCATGAGTGCTGTTTTACCTAACCATTCTCACTCCCGACTCGTCACATATTGACGCTTGTCCAAGATTCCCTCTGTGTCCGGTTTTGACATATCGGGAACCCCCGTTGCATCAGTTGTTGACGAGATGGGGCGGAATCTGTTGTCATAATTTCAGAAATTGTAGATGCACAAATCTAACTGTCCTAAAGCCTAAAATTACCTTTATTTGCTCTAGACATCCTATCCCTGACCCTAGTACCTAAAATTAACCATTAACCCTGCTCCCTAAAATTAATCATTTTTAGGAAGTGTAGGAAATTCATGTCAACGTGTCCCAAACCCTAGAACTACTTAATGTTCGCCCTAGACATCCTATCCCTGACCCCACAACCTAAAATTAACCATGAACCCTGATCCCTAATGCTAACCCTCTGTACACTCTGTCTACTTTTAAGATTAGACTGAAGACTTTCCTTTTTGATAAATCCTATAGTTAGACTTAGGTTTCCTGA
>JARVGW010000086.1:1966763-1976973 GCA_031762495.1 Anablepsoides rubrolineatus | reverse complement strand
AAAAATAACACCAAGGTTCTTTACATTAGAACTGGAGGCCAGATTAATGCCATCCAGAGGAAGTGAAAGGCTGCAAAATTTATTCCTAAAATGTTCAGGTCCAAAAACCATAATCTCTGTCTTATCTGAGTTTAGAAGCTGAAAATTAAGAGTCGTCCATGTTTTTTTGTCTTTAAGACAAGATTGTAATCTGATCAATTAAGATGATAAATAAGAACAGACAGCAGGTTTAGTTTACTCATTTCAATAATTATTTATAATCCTATAAATCAAATAGTGCCAATTCAAATTCAAATGCACTGTTGTTGTGGAAGATTTTCTGACTCATTTCTGCCTTCCTCCTTCATATTATGACTCAGAGGCACGGGAGGAAAACTGTTTCAGACTGGAGGATTTCTGTTTGTCTGTATGCAAGAGTAGGTCTCCTGACCCAACACAAAGTTTATGCTCAAGTTGACTGAATTATCTGAGGTCTTATCAGATTAATTTAGGGCATTATTTGGCTTTTATAATGTGTACTGTGTCACCTTGTTCTTTCACCAGTTTGTTCCTCTGCATCCCTGGTCTCTTCGCACCTTTACCCTCCTACCTGCTGGTCATCAGGATCCAAAGTCACAAAAGAACTATGTTACCTGGAGTTTTTCTTTCTTTTATTAACTACTTTATTAGTAATTATGCTATGAGCTATATGCACAAACAACAGTGTAGTTGTTCTGTCAGTATGTAACATTTCCACTGGTCAGTTTTGCTTTAGAGCTGTCTCTGCAGCAGCAGCCAGTTTAAAAAAATGTGCACATGGAGTGTGTGTGTGTGTGTGTTGTTCAGGATAGAAAAAGTGTTCCTCACCCCTCATGAGAGCACTGAAAACAATATGCATTATTACTTTTTGATGTAAATGTTTGTTTACAGCAAAAATCAGCCACACAACAGAATAATTGGTAAAAACTGGAATACTTTGTAGGTGGATGCTCACCGACCCAATCTGGGGAGATTAGCTGTAAATAAGATGCTAAACTGGCAGATTGAGGGTCTGTGTCCGGCAGAATTAGGTCTTCTTCCTGACCACCTGGTTGCTTTGTTTTTAAGTCTCCTGATAGTTTGGATTCTTTATGGCTGCAGTCTGAGAAACACTTGAGTTTCAGAAAAAAACTTCTATCTACACAGAAGATTTGTTTTCTTAACCATGACTCCATAATTGCGACAAAATATGTTTTTCCTAAATATATGTGAAGGGCACATACAAATAATTACAGAACAGACATAAACCAGTCTACTACACATAAAGCTGTTTTTGTCTTCTGGACAGCCAGGGTCATTATAAATCTATCAAAGGATTAGGTAGATAAAAATAACCTCCTACAACAGGCGATTTGCTCACAGAGTCCAAACCATAAACAAACAATTTTTTGCGGCCAACTTTTCAGAGAGTAATTAGTGGCAGAGAAAAGAAAAAAAAAGATCGGTTTAGCTGTGTTTGGGTGTATGCACAGCTGCAGCTACAGTCATACTAAAAAAATGACCAGAAATGCTAATCAGTCATTTTCCCCAAGAAAACCCAGTCTCCTCCTCTGTTCTGGGCCTCAGGATGAATACAGATGACCTTTAGGTCTCACTGTAGTGCATCAGCTTCTCCGCTTTGCTGAAGTTAAAGGTTGAAGTCAAAAACAATAAGGCATTTACCATGTTTATATCTTTATCACCAGATTTGCCAAACAGAGTGGAAACAGACTGGAAGAATCAGGGTAAAAGATAAGTAAATATTTTACAATATGTACATGCTGGACACTGGGAAGATCTGAAAAAGAGGAAGATGATTAATGTCTTGTCCAGGTAATGAGCAAGTTATTGAGTGGGTTTGTATCTTACAGCAGTGGTTCTCAATCCTGGTCCTCAAGGAACCCCAATACTGCATTTTTAATTGTTTTCCTCTTCTTAAGTAAATCTTTAAGTTCTACAGAAGCCTGCCAATCACTCGTTCACTTAAATCAGGTGTGCCAAAGCAGGGAAACAACTAAAACATGCAGGATGGGGGTCCTTGAGGATCAGGATTGAGAACCACTGTCTTACAGGTCCGAGAGGGTAAGTAGGGCCCTATAATTTCCGCAAAGTGGAAAATGTGGACAGAGTCATGGCATTTTCCAAACAAAATGGAATCCAGTATAAAATGTGGAATCTCACGGAATTTGCTTATTCCTGTGAGTTTCTGAGGTATTTTGGCTGCTGCCACTCCCCGTACCTGGTTACGCCAATGTCCTCAAAATTAAAAAAATGTTAAGCTTAGTGCAAAGTTTAGAGCAGAACAATACCCCAGTGATTATTATGAATCTGGGGAACAACTTTTTTGTAAGTTTTGTCAGCACACAATTGACTGGCTGTGTAATAATACATGTGATGACCATTTACAGTCTGATTCACATCAGAAACAGGAGAAAAAACATGCCAACCATGCCAGTAAACTCTTCCACATTCAGCTACATCAATAAAGTATGCATGAGTTTATCAAAGATTTTGTTATTATGTCTACTGAATCAGACATTACTTTAGAAAATGCAAAAGCTTCATTTGTTTTTGATAAATCGCTGCAAACGGCGCTTTGAAAAAAACAGAAGTAAAAAACAGCTTAAATCCTATCCAATAGGCAAGTGTGCACAAAGGGTTACTGTTTGTGGGTTTCTTTCAGACGTTTTAGTGTTAAGTTCAGCTTTAAAATATGAGAGGCACATCTACAAACTTATAATTTGTACACCATTCACGTGATTTGGACCTTCAAATTAAAACTTAAAATCTGCAGTTAAAGCATATCTTATTTGTTTGATTACAAATCCACCGTGGTGGTGTTAACAGCAAAAAAGATGAAAATTGTGTTGATGTCCCAATATTTATGAACCTGAATGCTCATTTTACAACAATTACTTAAGACAGCATCAAGTGGAGAAATATAACTAAACACGATGAAGTCAATTTTCAATTGTTCCTTTTGAAGGGACTGTCAAAAAAAAATTGGATTGTTTGTGAATGTCTCATCTCAGATGCAACATTCTGCAAAGAGACAGACAAACAGACAGACATGTGGCAGAAAAAAGCATGTTTGGACTCATTTCATCAAAGGACCAGCTTATCAGCTGCCTGTCAGATTCTTTGCTCATTTTGAGGAGGAAACAGCACTGTCAGCAACAGACCAGAAGACAGACCACACAAGTCGTCCGCGCACAGCCAACAAAGCAACTATTTGACAAACAGCAAATTCTTTTTAACCTTATTACAATAAATTAATATAAGTGTTAACTTAATCATGTTGATTTCATTCAACAATCACATAAAACAGCAGGATAATGCAAGGAAAGCCTATCATTTATAAATAATGATGATTTAAACCAGACCTGAAGTCAGTTAGTAACTTACTGTTTAGCTCGTTGTGTAATTATGACTTTAACTAGTAATATAGTTTACAGCTAGAATAGAACACTATATAACATGTATATAGGTTTTATTTTGATTCTATTTTATTTTAGCCTCTCATGTACTGAGCTGCAGAAATGTGCAAATTTCCCCATTGTGGGATCAATAAAGTCTTCTCTTGTTTATAAGATGAAACTTGTCTCTACTGATATTAGCTAACCATCTTCTCAGCAGGTCAGGTTTGTGCTATAGAAATATATGCTACAGAGGCCAGTATCTGCTAACCAGTTCAATAAGTAACAGTGATTACATCGGCTTTATAAGAAATGTATTTATTTATTTATTTATTTATTTACATAATTAGCTTCAGTTCTGGTCAGATCACATCCACACTGAGATAAATAAGATAACATCTGTTTACTTGTGCAATGAGACAAGTTTTTCAGTTTCTCTTCTGTTACAGACACACACAGGTTTCTGGTATTTTTACTTTCATTTATATATCATTATCATCAATAGTTTTTGCAATTGTTACGTAATTGATTTTAATAAATGCGTTCATTGAAAGTTTGCAAAACAGACTGAATAAAACACAGAAGAGAAAGCTGACTTACAGAGTGGAAAATCTGAATCACCAACAGTTCGCTTCAACATATAAACCATCTGAAAATGTGGGCTGCTCCTTCCACCCCTCACTGTTTCCATGTAGAAACATTTGCAGGGCGTTCAACATTTACAAAAAAACTGAGTATAAGATACCTACTATCTATATACTGTGGGAGAAGGGAAGACGTTTTCAGCTAATCCATCAGATGGTATTTAGCAAAAATAATGTCAAAATGTCTCAGAAGTTTGAACTCTCCTACATAAAGCACGGTTTGGAAAACTGAAAAGGGTGACTAGCAGACCTCCTGGTACTCACGATTCAGGTTTTAAATAAATCTTGTATTTTTCACATGGCAAATGGTTGCTTGAGGCTTTTTTTTAATTAATATTTTCTTTTTTTTCTCTGACCTAAAAAGGGGAGCTTTGAACAGCACCTCTCCTATCTGCAGCCACAAAAAAGGTTGGAATCACCATGGCAACCAAGTGACTCAGCCAGCAGAGTCCATCGGCTTTAATACTAAATAACAGACTGTTCTTTCCCATATTTCTCTATCTTGGGTGAAACCTGAAACATTATACCTTCAAATAGCACATCCTCTCTAAGTATTAGTAGTAGTGTTGATGGCAAAAATGCTATTGCTTGTATTTATCTGTCTGTTTATTTTATTTTTTTGCCTGGCTGTCAGCAAAATATGTCATTAAATACAAATTTTGAGGAACTCTCAAAATAAAAAACTAAATAAAATAATTTTTGGTAGTAACCAAATTCCAAATGGTAGTTCATCAAGATTAGCAAAAGCAAAAACAAAACAAAACAAAAACTTATCACTGTCCATTTTATAGGTCTCATGCTAAAATTTGCTGTGGTAGTAGCTGAGAGTCAAAACTTGGACAATAAATGTTGGAGTCAACTTTCTGTCTTGCTAGGAAAATATCACAAGAACCACTGGGCAGGTTTTAATAAAGACCTTATAAAGTGAACATTGGATGGATCTACAAGTGTGACTTTAGTGGTAAACTTGATTTAAGATGATCGGGATAGTTGTATGATAATACACTGCCTAGCCAAAAAATAGGTTGTCACCAAAAAAGTCACACACTCTAAATATTTGGTTTGATCGCCTTTAGCTTTGATTACAGCACACATTCACTGTGGCATTGTTTCGATAAGTTTCTGTAATGTCACAAGATTTATTTCAATCCAGTGTTGCATTAGTTTTTCACCAAGATCTTGCATTGATGATGATAGTCTGACCGCTGCGCAAAGCCTTCTCCAGCACATCCCAAAGATTCTCAATGGATTCTGTGAAGCCAATCCATGTGTGAAAATGATGTCTTATGCTCCCTGAACCACTCTTTCACAATTTGGATGAAGGACGGAGTACACCCTGGACACAGAGGTGAAAATAAGCCGGTACAGTACAGTACTGGGTACCACAAAAAGATTCAACGATAGTGATATATGGTCACTGTGACCAACCCCCAACCAGACAATCATACAAAATATCTGAAATATGGTGTTTTAAGCAATAAAAAATAAAGGAAAATAACAAAACCTTTCAAATAAATTATTGTTTGATTATCAACAACTGCTATAAAAATCACAACTTGCATCTTAACTTACATTACATGTACATATAAAAAATACTGGACCTATAAACAACACAGACTGACTGAGCACTTGTTACCCAGGAAGTGAGCACTTGTTACCCAGGAAGAAGAAAAGGTAGTTCCCTCCAACCTCAAAATAATTTATATAAGATTTTAATAGTTAAGTTACTTTCCACTGTGTTCCTGCTGATATACATTAAGTAAAATGACTGAAGTATCAACGTTTTGATACTTTGATTTTAGAATTAATTCTAGAGCATAAAGTTCTGGTATCGATGGTATCATGTGTGATACCACTATCCACACATCACTACTATGTTACATAAAGATGAGCTGCAGAAGTGATTATTTCTATTCATTTGCATATTGCAACCAGCCACACCAACCCATGATGCCCACCCAACCAAACCCAGTTTGCAGTGGGGAGTTGCCATGTATTTTAAGATCATTTTCTCTTATTTTGTTAGTTCAAAAAAATATATATATGTTTGTTAGATAATTAGCATTTTGGCTTTTACTTTGGCCTGGCCAACTCTGATATTGGTAAAACTCAAATTTTGTAAATTACACACCACCTGCAAATAAATCACAATTTTGTGATTTTTTTATGTCAATGCGGTCTGTCTGGCTGTTTGAATTATGCAGAAGATGGAACAAACTTTATTTTATTTTCTGGGCATAACATTGATCATACTTTCTACATAATCCCCCTTTAAAAGATCTGAACTACCGAATAAGGGCAAGCGTTTATATTGAGTCTGTTCTGTTTTTACTATTTTTAAATATATCTGAAACAAAAATTACACTCTCCACCACATTTACACATTTGAGGATATGGAACATCTTGAAATATTTTAGCCCCAAAATAGTGTAAAGTGAGAATAAGAGGACCAAAAACAGTAGCCTTAACCTCCTGAGACCCCACCCATTCATAAGAGATAAGTCTCAGTGTACAATATGGTCATGTGGACTTGCTCTGAGAAACGATTGTGGAACTCAGAGGGTACATGACACAGGAACGCCGTTCCCCTTCCTGTCTGCTGGGACTGTCACCTACTTGGGTTGCCTTTCAGCCTCATCTCTGACATCAGCACTGGGCCTGCTCAGTCTCAGTCTATCTAGGGTTTCAAGTGAAAAAAAAGGTATAGTAGAAGGAGGAGTGGACCATTGATGTCTACTAGGCCACAGTACCTTCAGGAGCTAAAAATAACCCTGGCTGTGTTTGCTTTTAGATGTGTGCAATAGGAAGCTTGTAAAAGAGCAGCCAAGGTTTATGGACAAACAAAATAGAGCAATTTCTGAGCTGCTTGATAAAAAAAGACAAACTTTGTTTTTACTCCTAAACTTAGTTTTGAAAAACACAATTTTATGACTAAGACTCAGTTTATTGTGATTCAAACCATTACATGGTGAGGACGAAAACTCAAGGACTCTGTGTATACACAACAATAAAAATCCAATAAAATATGCAATAAAACTAGATAGGAGATAAGAGTGACACAGCCTAAAATAAGTATTTTATAAATAGAATAGTTTATCATAAATAAATACATCAATATAGCAATGTCTAAACTGAAGCAGTAAATGAGCCTAAAAAAAGTCTGTGCAGCAGAGTGCAAAGAGCAGCAGCCAGACATCAGCAGCAGTTTAGTTCTGTGATTGGAGTGCAGAAGTGTTAAACAATCTGACTGCATCAGCGTAGAAATTGTTTTTTAGTCTGGAGGTTTTTACCTAGATGTACCACAGCCTCCTACCTAAGGACAGGGTGGATGCAGGTGGATCTGTTCTTGCACCTGGTGGTGTAGATGTCCCTGATGGGTGGTCTGGGTACAGCTTCAGAGTCCACTCGGCTGTGGGTTTCTTAAGTCAAAACCTCATAGTCAAACTTCTTTTGGATTTAAACTTTGTGTTATTTTTGTTTTTTCTGATATCAGCACGCTCCTTGACCTACGTACAGAGGAGGACATAAATACATTTATCGGCACAGAGACCAGCAAGTACTATTAATATAAAATGGACATATAGAGACATCAGAGGCACACATGACTGAACATTACCAAGCCACCTACTTTTTGCATAATTAAACCATCAGCTAACCACCTTTACAAGCATTTTCAATAAAAATGTTTTGTATTTGCACATTCTAAAGTACAGTAGATGACATAAAACCCAAGCTCTGCCCATCTGTCAAACAAACAATTTGCAATTTACCTGCAAAGTTAGCTTAAATTTGAGATTCCTTTCCACTACTTTTGCATCATGGCTAGAGAGCACAAACTCTCCCATCGCTAAAAGCTGCAAGGCCTTCTTGCAGGAAGCCACTTGAGGATTTGGTCATCGTGTCAACCATGTTTTGTAACTAATGATTTCAAGCTAGTAGTCTATAAAACAGCAGCCGCCTGGCTGTTTTCTTCCACTCACCAGAGACATGCACGACTAGCATGACAAAGTTACATGGTTTTGTGTTTTTTGTGTTACATGGTACATGCTCATATTAAGTCTGTTTCCAAGCTATGCCAGAGGACGCTACCAATCCAGCAGCTGCCCTTTTTATCAGGTGAACTCTACTACTCACACAATGCTATTGCAGACAGAAGAAAACCCACTCTGAGCAGAAGCGAGTCTTTCTGAGGCTTCATTAAAGCCAAAATGATTGCTCTCTATTTTCTGCATTTATTATAAAAATATCAGCTTGAGGTTTTTATTCAAACTGTTAGAGTGCTCTTTTATTACAAAAACAAACCCAATTTGAAATAGCAATGGTTGACTTTTCATAACAAGCAGACACAACCAAAAAGCTGTTTTGGCTTTTTGCTGATGCACCTGGCTAATTATTCACAGCCTTCAGGTTCTGCAGTCTAGTTGGGAAGCTGGATGTGTAGAAACACGTTCTTGATATTATCAGAGGGTTTATATTACTATGTGCACATAGACAAAAAGTTTGAGTCATCAGGAATTCCTTTTGGTTTCTAGGAATGAAGGGGTCACAAAGCAGTTAAACTGACTACCTCTGTTGAGGGAGCAGCTAAGGTAGAGGAGGCCTCAGAGTGAGCGGCTGGCCTGGGAGGCTCACTGGAAACAGATGTCAAACAGGAACTTGTGTGTTTAACGTCTCCTCTGCAACAATTTTACTGAGCACATAATCAGCTTCTATGGGGCAGGCTTGGAAACTGCTGCCTCATACTTCACCTTGAGCAGCCCATGACCTACATTCTGCTGGGATGAGAGGAGTCAAAACAAAAAAGAGAAAACACTGAAAACATTAACAGTGCTCTCACTTGCTGCTTAGTTTAAAAAATAGGTTCTGAAAAACTGCCTTGGCAACAGTGTTGGTATAGCCAAACATCTTTGTGCCCACAGGCAAAACATGCAATCATATGAGATAAACTTTTACAATGTACACACACACACACACACACACACACACACACACACACACACACACATAGTATCACGTCTTTCTACCTTCACACAGACTTTGCCATGACTTCCATTCATTTTTCATCCATTTCCATCGCCTGACCCTTATACAAATCTAACCCTAAGCACACCAATGGCATTTCAAGTTATGAGGACCAGGCTTTAGGCCTCATGAGCAGTGGCTCCCCAGAAGGTAGTATTTTTTTTAATGGGCCTTAAGGCAGCAAATGAACACACAAACACTGTATACTATATGTGTCAGAGATGTAACACTTTCAATTTCTCTAATCAGGAACAAGTCACAACTTGTGTGGTTCACATTGTTCATTAGTTGTTTAATTTTAGCACATGTGAAAAGGTAAATCTCTGGCAGCTACAATTTGAAGGGGTGTGGGGCGGGGGGGGGGACTAACATTAGATAAGAAATGTCTTTACTTGATTTACAACCCCACTCTAAAAACATTGAGTAAAATGTAAATAAAAACAAAATGCTTTGCTTTGTAAACATCATAAACTCATATTTTTCACAACCATTTCACATATTAAACATGTTTAAAGGTTTAATCTAAAGACTAATTCAGTCTCATGATTGCCCTTTCAATTACTTGTTAAAACAACACAGGACTTCACACCTCTCAGCTCCTCCCCACCACCACCACCATCATCATCATCTCCACCACTCACTCCAGAGGACTCCATTTCACAGTCTTACTCCTCCTCCATCTTGCCCCTCTCATCACTCCAGGTGAGGAATGAGCTGCAGAAAAACAAGGCGCGAAGGGCTGCAGGTCCTGATGGGATCAGCTCCAGGCTCCTGAGGTGCTGCGCAGATGAGCTGTGTGGCATCATGGAATTCATGTTCAATCTGAGCCTGACGCTGGAGAAGGTACCACAGCTATAGAAGACCTCCTGTGTGGTACCTGTGCCCAAGACCAAACATCCATAGGACCTTAGCAGCTACAGGCCGGTGGCCCTGACGTAGCATCTAATGAAGACCTTTGAGAGGCTGGTCCTCCACCATCTACGCCCCCTGGTGAGGTCTTCATTGGATCCTCTGCAGTTTGGCAACCAGCCTGGCATCGGGGTGGATGATGCTGTCATCTACCTCCAGCACTGAGCTCTGACTCACCTGGAGCAGCCTGGAAGCACTGTGAGGATCATGTTCTTTGATTTC
>JARVGW010000086.1:1895602-1908997 GCA_031762495.1 Anablepsoides rubrolineatus | reverse complement strand
AAATAACAACAGAAGATGCACCACGAGGTGAGATGCAATCACTGGAACAACAAGTTGTGTCTTTTTTACAGAGCAAAGACATTGTAGTGTAAAGCACTTCAAGTATTCTCTTTGGCTATATACAGTAAGTACAGTCAATTTACCTAACATTGTGTCCTTCATATGAGGAACGCAAAGGTTTGAATAAAGTTTAGTGGCTTTTTTGGGAGAGTAACGGGATCACTTACGAGGCCCCCACTCATATAAGTTCTCTATCCATCCCCACGCACCATATACCATTACTGTCTGTCAACTATTATGTTGTGGAACCAAAGCCAATTCCTCTAAATATCTCTTTGAGACTTTCTGCATGGTGTAAAACATCTTGACACATACTAAAACACTTCATAAATGTAAGTAGCAACAAATACTGACTGAAAACAGCAACAAACCACAACTATGTAGGTTTGTAAAAAAAACTTTATTAAATTAGATTTGAACAATAATGAGTGGTAAAAAAAATCCTTAAACAATTAGCACTTTACATTGAAAAAGATAGAATGAGGGACTAAAAAAGAGGTACTGAGGCAGAAGACAGATTGTAGACTCCGATGTCAGCAGGTGAAATCATCCTTCTCTTTTCTATTGTAGGGAATGCAGTGTGACAAGATGACATATCTTGAAGGATACTAGGCAATGACAGATTGCCTGTTCAGCCCTGCAGGACAGCATAACCAGCCATATATGTCAAAGACCATCATGCTTAGCTGAATCTGCCATCCCAACCTGCTTATTCCCACAGTTCTGAGGCTAAAGGTAGAGGTTTCACATTAGCAAGGAGTTAAAAGCAAATGAAGGATGTGCTGAGGAAGTGGCACTAAAATTACTAAAATAACATTCTGTTTAGTAATCCACAGGCAGCATCTCCTCTTGTGAGGTCACACATATAACATTATCTGCCGATCTCTTTAATTGATTGGACAATTGGCGTGGATTCTACTGACCGTCAGTGTTAATATTGTAAAAGAAAATATGTTTCTAAAGCAAATTTCAACCCATCCGACTTGGAAAGGGAGCAGAATTGTTTAAAGAGATATTGTTTTTACTGGTGTCTTGTAGCTTAGCTTGCGGGATCTATTGCATGTGTGTGTGTGTATTTTTATCCCTCAAACTACCACTTCTGTATCATTTAGTATAAGTAAGTATAATATTATTACCGAATTTGTGACTGACTGCCATAGAATGCTGTATGAGGCTAGCATGGATGCTATGAGGAAAGCTAGCACTAGGCTACAGTAAAAATAATAAGGTTAACTGTACCTTTTTATCGACAGAATGTGCAGGGATAGGATCCGGGTGTTCAGTATTGAACCTCCGATAAAACGTTTGGAGTAAATGTTAAGTCCATGGTTGCACTTTTTTCTGGTCAGATTCATTTTATCCCATCGCTGGAGTCCACCTGTTAGACAGCATCTTAGATTGGGAAAAGTGACAAGAAATACTCCATCCATGTGGGGTTGATGGCTGTATCTTGAGTCACTGTTGTAAGTACTGTAACACAAGGTTTTGTGGTCCTACTGATGGAGTTTGATGCTGTTTTTCCAAATTTATTTAAGTTTAAACACATCTAAACCACACATTGTGATTAAAACTAATGGAGCCACTATACCAGAGTTTATACACACACCAATGTCAAGTGAATGTAGTCATATGACTAGTGTTCTCAAAGTAGCGGAGATAGAAAACAGTGGAGATCACTATTCAGTAATAGTGTTCCTTTAAGACGTCAGGTGCTTTCATCTTCTATTCTGTCACATCAAGCTTGTTTCATGAGTCAGGGGCCTCTGCTATAATGTTCAAAAACAACTAAAATGTGGAGATCTTTGCAAGATTTTGGCGAGATTTTTAGGGACATATTAAGGATGCAGTGGTCGTACAACTGTATGTGATACACGATGTGGAATTTTAATTATGCACAATAATTTTAGAGTAGTTGTTGAGAAAGCCCGTCAGGGTCTTGTGGAGTGTGTGGTGCAGCATATTCAAAAAACCTGTGCACACCATCATGCTGTAATCAAGAGTTACACACAATAATGTTCACAATGGTCACAGTGGCCTTGTGCCTAGGCTATGACCTCATCATGCCCACACTGTGCAGGGAGCTCTACAGGTAAGATCTTATAACACTCAGCATCCAACCAGCTAGACTAAGGATCATGTCCTGCCACCACTCCAGCCACAACCGGTAAGATGACACCACACTGTCACCACATGATTGGAATGACAAATCCGTTTGACCTACATGGTCCCTACCTGGAATAGGCCCTGGATAAACAGTACCTATCCCCCAGTCCTACACTGTTGAGTAAAGCTAAAGCAGTATGTTTCCATGATCATACTATCACAGACAGCCTCACACTGGGGCTGGAGCTGTTGTGTTTGTATGTATAGTATTGTCATGGGAACATGCTACTTGTACAGAATGTTGTGAAGAAACAGGGGAAGCAGGGAAGTCTTAAATGATGAATGCTCAGAGTAAATAGGTTTTCCAAACTTGCTGTGATCCAACTATGTTCTAGGAGGTCAAGGCACAGGGTCATCATCCTGTGTGAAGGAGGTCAGAATAACACAGAAATGAGCACTAAACACAACAAATTTATACACAGACAAGGTACATTTATGAACAAAGAAATAGTTTAGAGTCTTTTTTTAGATCAAGCAAATCTGTCATAGGTTGGAAAAATCCCTCTGGACAAAAATGTTTGTACTGCAGATGATGTAAAGCGGGATCAGTACCGCTGTGGAACAAAGCTTTCAGATTCTTGTTACACATTACAACCGCCTGTCCAACCTAATGATGTCTGTAGGCTCTTATCTGTCTCTAGATGTTGTATTCTTTCATGTTTTAAACAAAACAGATTCTCAGAAAAGGCTCAGCACAAGGAAACTGACTCATATTTTACATTTTATATTTAAAATTAAACAACGATTATTATACCTTTGAAAGAGTTTATCAAGAATGAAGCAAGCAAGTAATCAAGAAAATACTTTGTTTTAGATTTATTAAATGTTGGGTATAATTTAAAATTGGTGTAAAATGTGAACACTCTTTTTTTTTTAGTGTTTTTTGGATGAAATGGGGCAGCTTTGATTCTGTTGTTGGAGCAGCAGAGTAAAGCTACTAATCATAATCATGTGATCCTATTCCTGGCCCCTCCACTTGTCTCCTCAGGCAACTCACTAAACCCCATGTTGCTCCATGTGAGCACCTTGTGTGAAAAATCTGTTGACATTGGTCTAAAAAACAACAAAATTGTGTGTAACAGAATTAACATTTGGGTCATTTCAGAGTGTGTGAAAATCATTTTCAGCCCTTTAAAATGGAGGTGGTTATTTTTCCCCTTGAAAGAACCACAACAAAAAAATGAAATGGGTTAGCACTGGAGGGTTGGAAAAATTCCATTCTGGTAAATATAAATGGTATAGTTAGTCATAAATAAGAATTTCTCATAGCTGCTAGGAATAAAAATTTCACTTTGCAATAAAAAACTAAACTAACCAAACACTAGTGGACAAAATTGTTGGTACCCCTCATTTAATAAAAGAAAAACCCACAATGATCACAGAAATAACTTGAAGGACAGGAGGCTAGATCATCCAAATTCACAGACACTTTTTTTCCAGTCTTCACGGTCTACCAAGGACCTGGCCAACCTCAACCGGGTAGTCTGGGTCCTTCGGAGGACCCGGCCTGCCGTTTTGGACACAGCAATTAACTCCAGAAACCTGAAGGCACCTGTACATATTTATGAAAGATTATGAACATTTTCAACTTTTCCACCATTTTTTAGCACAAACAAATGCAAATTTAAAAAAAAGTAAAATTCTGTGGAAAAATCTTTTATCTAACATAAATGATCTCAAACATGGTATTTTCTGTCTCTGTGGTGAAACAGCATCTGGTTACACTTGTCTTGCTAAGACTGGTGGTGAGGTAGCATCGTCCCTGCTTGTAGCTATGCTTGTTTGTGTTTAACTAAGTTATGTCCATTTTCATAACCATATTTATTATCCTGAAAAATGTACAATTATAATGTGTCTGAAAAATAATTTAACAAATAAAAGCCACAGAAATTAAAAATAATATCTGTTATTTCACCTTCACTATAACAAAATGCTGTAATTCAGTAGAACAGTTAATTCTTTTTGCAAGGTGTTTAAAAGTGTTTACTAAGAATAAAAAACATTATTTATATGTAAATCATAGAATCCCACATTAATAAAGTTATCCTTTTGTAATAATAAAAATGTTTCAGAATTGAACTTGACATTAAATGTCATAAAGACACATAAAACCTGCAAACAGCAACATTGTGTGCACACTGACCCTCCTGTGCTTTATCAAACAACGAGCAAAGCTTTTTCATTTTTCTAAAGAAATATCTGATTCTGCACACAGGACAACAGCATGTTGGAAACTCCCACCTCACTTCTGAGTGTTCAGCTGTTTTTTCTTCCTCTGTGTCGAGACTCGGGGAGGGGTATGGCGTTACATTTCTGGCATCCATTTGAGCGCGCAGTAATATGAAGCGCCGGAACGGCCAAAAGCTTGACGTACAGACACGCGAGCCCGCTCACACACACGTAGGACCCACACACGAGAGTGAATGAAGCCTTGGTTATACTCGCGCTTTGGAAGGGGCGCAAAGAGCGCGCGCTCTGGGTTGTGCGGCTTCTGCGTTCATAGTTTCGCCACTTTGCGCACGGCAAAATGCTGATCTTTTACGGACCAGCTGGTGGCGGTACACTATCTAACCAGCATTAGGTTGTGAAGAATAGGTGTCGAGTAAGAGATCTTTGACGTCACACAACATAAAAGATGGCGGCTCCCTCACTAGAAGAACTGTTGTTATTAGACGAGAAGAATATAGTAGAGCAACAAATATATCTACTGTTTTTATTGAGACAACAACGACGCAGAAGAAGATGGTTTGTTCGTCCGTTGCATTGCTGTAGACGCACTGATGGTGAATATAGCATGCTTGTGAAGCCAATGCGTTCTATGGACGAGCAGATGCACTTTCGTTACTTCCAAATGTCTGCACGTCGTTTTGATGACTTGCTGCATCACATTTCACCATTCATTCGATGGGAAGGAACCACAGCAGTCCAGTGACCTTGCCCGAGCGTTTGGCTGTTACTTTACGAATTTTAGCTTCAGGTAGCAGTCAGAAAAGCATAGCTGCCAGCTACAAATTGGGCTCAACTACGGTGTCCCTCATTGTCTCAGAGGTTTGCCAAGCCATCTGGAAGGCCCTGAAGACGGACTTTGTTTCTATGATGAAAGGTTAAGAGTGGGGTGAAATAGCACGTGAGTTCTGGAGAATGTGGAACTTTCCAAACTGTTTGGGCTGCATTGATGGCAAACACGTGCAGATGAAAGCACCACCGAATGCAGGGAGTGACTACTACAATAAAGGAACTCACTCCATTGTACTTATGGCGGTTTGTGATGCAAAGTATCGCTTCACAATGGTCGACATAGGTTCATATGGCCGTGAAAGCGATGGTGACATTTTCCAAAATTCTGAATTTGGATCACAACTGCTTCGGGGTACCCTGGACCTGCCCAGATATGCTAATCTGCCAGGTACAAATATAAAACTGCCCCACGTGTTCCTAGGAGATGCGGCCTTCCCACTGCATGTTAACATGATGCGCTCTTATCCAGGTATTGTGTGCCTTGCCATTTATGTGTACTGCTATTTTCCATTAGATGTAGCCGCACCTACCTAACCATAAATGTTCATTTGACAGATAACAACCTTGATGATGGGTGTAAAGTTTACAACTACCGGCACTCCAGGGCGAGGCGTGTCATTGAAAACACGTTTGGCATCTTGGCTGCGCGATGGAGGATCCTAGGTCGACCCATTGAGTTCAACCCGGACAAGACGGTAGATGTGGTGAAGGCGTGTGTCGCTCTGCATAATATGCTGGCTCATACTGATGCAACCACCTTTGCGGCATCAAGGTACATCCCACCAAACTTTGTTGATGGAGCGACAGCATCGGGGGACTTTCTGCCCAGTGAATGGAGGAGACAGGTGCTCGGTGACAGCAATCTGCTGGAGCCCGGACGACTGTCTGCTACACGTGCATCCCGGGCAGCCATTGCAGTGTGTAACGACCTCCACGCGTTCTTTCAGACATCGCAGGGTCTTGTACCCTGGCAGGACACAGTGATCCGAAGAAGATGTTTACATTGAAAGTTTAAGTTAAGGGCCTTAATTTTAGTAAATAAAGGGTAGTGCACAGGTGTAAGCAACCCAAAGTAGAACTTGTGATGGAATGCACCCTTTTTTTGGATGAGTTACCACTGCTAGAACTTCTTCCTTTTCAGTTACTTCATTTAATATCTCACGTGAAATGTCTTGTGTGTTTTCCGTTTCATTGTTTCTTTTAAGATGTTTTTATTGTACTCTTAAAAAATGATCTTTTTTTTTTGTCTTTCTGACGTGGAATAATGTGAATAACCAGATGCTGCCGCCACCTGTTCGGTGGTGTTTAATTGCAATTTGCGGGTGGAATATGTTTAATAAAGTTTTACTTCATATGTATTATGAACTCCATCATTCCTTTGTAATGTTTTTATGTTATCGGTATATTGGAGTAAAAGCACAATTACTTCACCAATTACGTACTTAGGTGATAGTTTACTTTTGGAATACTACATGAGTTAAAGTAATGGCGATGTTGATTTTTAATTTATTCCTGACATGTCAGATACATTCCTTAAAGCATAGTCTGATCCTGTTACTGATAATAGACTTTCACATATAGTGAAAAATGAAACCACGTACTGTAATAATAAACAAATAAACACATCCACAGCATTTAAGCACTCCCAATGTGCACCCTCCTGTGTACACCTTTTATGACACACATGGAATCCACTAATATCTCTGAAAATTGTTAGAATTAAAAGTGCAGATTTAGAGCATACAAAGAGAAAATCAATATTTACTCATTTAAAATGGGCATTTACATTGTCTTAAAAGATATTACTTAGGAGGTGACCTATGGTGACATCCCCACAGAAATTGCATAAATGTGTATCATAATGAAATTATATTTTATTTGTTTAAAAGTTTATGATGCACTACCCTAGCACGTTTAGTGTACGTGCATGTACAGTGAAATGGATCGTGTCGAGGCTGGCAAAACATTTTACTACATTTTCATTTTGACAACTACATTCGTCCATTTCAAGGAATAAGAAATTTGATGGCTAGTATTTACTTTGTGTACTTTGTGTACAACAAGAGTTTTTCCTGCAAGATGGTGCACCATCACTTTATGAGTGTCAGGTCCAAGCATTCCTAGATGAACAGTTTCCTGGAAATTGGCTTGGTCGTTGTGGGCCAGTTAAATGGCCCCCAAGGTCTCCCAATCTGATTAGACTTTTATCTTTGGGGTCATCTGAAGGCAATTTTCTATGCTGTGAAAATACAAGATGTGCAGCACCTGAAACAACGGATACGGGATGCCTGTGCTAGCATTTGTTTTGCTATCAGTGTGTGAAGAGTGGGAGAAGAGGGTTGCAGTGACAATCCAACACAATGGGCAGCACTTTGAACACCTTGTATAAGTGATCAGAAACTTGTAAATAACGCATGAAAAAATAAAGTTTTGTTAAAACCAAACGTACTATTATTTTTCTTGTGAAAGTCTCAATAAGTTTGATGTATCACATGACCCTCTTCCTATTGAAAAAACTAAAGTTGGATCCAAAATGGCCACCATGGTCACCACCCATCTTGGAAAGTTTCCCCAATAGAAAAATAGGAATCCTCAGGAAGGTATTTCTTATCCTCTTCATTAGCTTTATTTTACCAGATAAAACAAGAAAAACCAGTGGTGGGCAGCACTAATCCAAAAGCTCTAAACCAAGTTCTAAAGCACTTGCTAAATTATTTAGGTGCACAAGTTTTAAAGTCTTAGCGGAAACTAAACATAAAGCACACAATTAACTCAAAGTTCACCAGAGTACATTACAGTCATAACATGAGCCACTCTTGTGTAATACTGCCAACTAGAAGCAAGTCACATAACACCGCAGTTTGGGGAGGAGATTTGGTGAAACAGACTTTTGGTTCACGGTGATAAATGGTAAATGGACTGTACTCTCATAGCACCTGTATATCCAACCAGGATATTCAAAGCGCTTTACACTACAAACTGTGTCCTCATTTACCCATTCATACAGCACTCTATAAGATATCAGAGGGGACTTCTTTTGATATAGAAGAGCAGCTGCTCTACTATGAGCTCCTGACTGCTCGACAGAATACCTCATTTTGTCTCTGAATTTGGGATCTTGTTAGCCCTCATTACAAAGCTAACATGTATAAATCATTCCGTGGAGACTAATCAGTGCTTTAAATGACATTTATGGGAGACATCAGAGGCAATTATGTAAAATTCCCATGGATGATCGACATGCATTATCAGAGATTTAGTTTATGGTTGATGCTGGTTTTAAAGCAGCTTATTTTGAGACAATAGTACTGTGCTATGCAACAAAATTGCTGTTATTTAAAGCCAACAGCTCAGGGGCAAGACAATTATTATTATTTTTCACCTTTTAAATTAGTTAATTTTGTTGCATTTAATCATGAATTCAAAGTTGAGTTTGACACGTGGTTTAACGTGTAAGGAATGAATACAGACACATCTTGGAAAATGTGCACATCAGTAAAGAAAATCACTTAACAGATCAATGAAGACATTTTTAGATTTTAAAATACTTTATTTCATAAACAATATCTAAATTCTGTCTGGTTGGGTATACAGTTACACTGTTAGGCTAGAAAATGCTCAAATCAAATTAGATTTTCAGAGAATAAAAGAAAGAAAGAAACAAAAAACAGGGGCATACTTATCTGCTCTGTGAGCTCCAGCTTAGAACGTAACATTTGTTAAGTCAGGATTGTGTTGAAGGTTTAGAAAAAGGCCTGATGTTAAATGTGGAGAACTCAGGTTCAAGCCTCCTCACCTGCTAAGAGTTCACAAGAAAGTTTATCTGTGGCTTAATGTGAGAAAATCATGACATTTATACTAAAGTTTTTATTTCCCACCTCTAATCTTTTCTTCTTTACTCACTCATAAAATAACATCTGAGATAAAAGGTTGAAGTAAGCGATACTATCAGTATCTCATAAATATACATAAATTATTTCATTTAAATAGTGAAAATACAACATTTTGGTCCATTAGTTGAAAGAGCTAGAAAAGATTCACATTATTTCCCCATTTTTAAACAGCTGAGTTTTTTACATGTTGGAAGACCTTCACTTGAACTGGATTGTGATAAATTGTCTCTGATATTTACTCAAATATTGTGCATAAGCAAGGAATCCATTTGTGCAAAGAATGGCTGCTCTTCTACTGCAAAAAGCTTTTGATGAGTTCTGTTTTTTTCGTTGAGCTTTAGAAAATTTTCTCACAACAAAACAACACACTAGGACAATACTGAGAAGGCATTTGTTGTATAGAATACCTTTTTGCTTTGAATGGAACAGAAATGTTTTTTTAAGAATACACCAAAAATCACACATCACAAAAAGCCCATCATGTTATACTGCCTGGCTAAAAGAAAAGTCACCACCAAAAAAATGGTCACACACTGATATTTCATTGGACCGCCTTTAGCTTTGATTACGGCACACATTTGTTGAGGCATTGTTTGGTCCTTTTTTAATGTGACAAGATTTATTTCCATCCAGTGTTGCATTAATTTTTCACCAAGATCTTGCATTGATGATGGTAGAGTCTGACCCCTGCTCAAAGCCTTCTCCAGGACATCCCAAAGATTTTCAATAGGGTTAAGGTCTTGTCTCTGTGGTGGCCAATCCATGTGTAAAAATTATGTCTCACGCTCCCTGAACCACTCTTTCACAATTCCAGCCTAATGAATCCTGGCATTGTCATCTTGGAATATGGCTGTGCCATCAAGGAAAAAAAATCCATTGATGGAATCACCTGGGTAATATATTCAGGTAGTCAGCTGACCTCATTCTTTGAGCACATACTGTTGTTGAACCTACACCTAACCAACTGCAGCAACCCCAGATCATAGCACTGCCCCACAGGCTTGTACAGTAGGGACTAGGCATAATGGGTGCATCACTTCACCTGCCTCTCTTCTTGCTCTGATGCGGCCATCACTCTGAAACAGGGTAAATCTGGACTCATCAGACCACATGACCTTCCATTGCTTTAGAGTCCAATCTTTATGCTCCCTAGCAAATTTAAGCCTTTTTTTCTGGTTAGCCAATGGTTTGACACCTCTCAAATAGACTGACATCTTTTCCACAACCACAGGATGTCTTTCCACATGGTTGTTTAAGAAATGAGAAGCAACTCATTGCACCAGTTGGGGTTAAATAAATTGTTGCCAGCTGAAAGATAATCGCCCATGCAGTAATTATCCAATAGGAGGCTCATACCTATTTGCTTAGTTAAATCCAGGTGGCAACTTTTTTTTTGGCCAGGCAGTGTATATTATAAAGAAAATGCCAAGCTCTGTTGACTGTATGTGTTTGTTTTCAGGGGAATGAACAGGAAACTTTTGCTTCCGGTAATTCATTCCGGAGCTACTTCTTCTCTGTACATTGAAATCCATCTGCCACTTTGTGCACCTCTCTGCGGACCCACCGGTGAAGCTACAGTCGGTGAGGTGTTCAGGAGGAGTGGATCGGACAGGACAGTGCTTCATTGTGCTGTGCCTGAGACAAACTGTGCAAACGCTACTGTGCTCTACATCCTCTGGGCTACCGCCACCGATACTCTACAGTGAGCACTCCAGAGGTGGGTGTGTGCATTTATATGTGTGTGTGTATGTGTGTAAAAAGTGTTGGTCAGGCAGTGTATAACTTGAGTTTTGCTATGAGCAAACTGTAAACAGCAGATTTAGTCCCCAGTTTTTACATACAGTAAAGAGTAAAATGAGTCTTTTCTTCTTTGTGGGGTAGAAGACAAAAAGCTTTGACCCCAGCAGAGTTCACGTTTGGCTTTACAGCAAAAACAAAAGTTCTTTAAAAGTTTTGCTTTTATGTTTGCTCTTCTTGTCTATACCAGCGCTCTGTGGTACCAATTGGATCCAAGGCCTTTGAGTTCCTCCCTGGTGGCTGAGGGAGCTGTTGTTATGAGGTAACCAAGGAGTAGATCATACTGAAACACAAAAGGAACAAAACGAGAAGTAAGTCAAAATGCTGTTGGAAAAACAGAAACAAAGATAAACGTTTAAGTACATTTACAGTTTGACTTATCTAATGATGTCTAGCAAACATAAGCATTTAGCATTCAGAGTCAAGTGTGAGCTAACGATGTATGAAAACTTCCTTCTTAAAGACTGATTATGTATAAATTTAAAACCCCACATAAACGGGACAGGATAAAAACAACAGTGATTCATACATTATTGTTTTTGTCAGCTTTATTACATTTGTTCATGTAGTCTTGGATTTCAGACTTGCAGCATATTTATTAAATAAAAATAGTTCTAAGCAGGTGATACTATCAAAATTGCAGGCACTTGATTTTATTTTAAATAGTATTTATTTATTTAGGAAATTTATATTATTATAAAGCTTCAACATTCCAAGTTTTTTTTTCTGGAAGGTGTCACAGGCCAGAAATCCACCAGTGTATTGCTTATAAATAAGATATATTGATGTCCTATGATACATAATCTAATTAAATAAGTCAACCAAATGTAGAAATCACTGTTATTTTCATTCCTTTTTTGTTCAATTTGGGATAACGTTATGAGTAAAACATGCTAATACTGCTGAATATTTTATCTTTTAAAATTTGATTTAATTACATTAAAAATTACGTTGAATATTTAATTTTAAAATAACCAATGTTTTTTTTTTCTTCAATTTTTCAGAATTAAAGTATGAAATTCCTCCTACAGATGCTTACATTTTTAGGTTTTTACCAAGACCTGAAAATGTAAGAACAAACATCCTTACTGGCAGGTTTGTGAGTGCTTTTTTATGGTTATTGTTGTTTCTGAAACATCTGTGGAAAACTTGCAAAAGAAAAAGCAATAAGCCGATGAGCATCATGTGATGCAATGAGCATGTGCAAAAGAATCTGCCAAACACACATTTGCAGACAAATGGCAAAGCGATTTAACCAAGTCTTGCTTCTGTAAGCCAACCATTAATACTGATGGGCATCTGATGAGCAGCACCACTGGGCGTTCTGAGCACAAAGATCTGGGATGTAAACCTGGAAAACAGCGTGATGAAGCACAAATATCAGCTCCAGCAGGTAACGCTTGTCTCACCAAGCTGTGACTTTGACATGAACAGATCAGCACCTCACTAAAGAGTCATTTTGTGTCGTCCTGGAAGCCTCTGTCAGCTCATGACACCTCTGCTCATCTCTGCTGCCAGTTCACCCTGCTGACTATTAAGACAAATCCGTTGGATGAACAGACACAGATAGATCAAAGTGAAAGGCCTGGTTCTCCCTCGGGGGGTCCACATTCTCCTAATAAAACCTCAGAGTACTGGCATCATCTTTAGAAAGACAACTTAATTAAAAGCTCCACCACTTTCACAGCCTAACTAAGCAGCAGTTTAACTGAAAGATAAGCAAAAACAACTTCTTTCATAAGATTCTGCAACAGTGCAACTTAGAAACGGAGTTTTTGGAGAAAAGAAACTGACATTGAGTGTAAGTTTTTTGAACATTTTAGAAAAATCCATGATTGAACAGCACTCCAAATATGTTCTCCTTGGGTTAATAATGAAAGTCATGTAAGATGCTTGGCTCTCTCCTCAAAAATTTCTTCTTTCTGCTCCTTTTCATTTAATAATATTGTGCTTTTTTGTTTGTTTGTCTTTTAATATGTTTTTTAAATGAAATACATTTAAAAAAGTCCTTTAAAACAAATTATTATTTACAGTGCAGACATTGTACAGGAGAACATCGGTACTAGAAAACATATATGACCCTGGTTAAACTACCAGTTGGTCTGTAGTGATTTAATGTTAGCTGGGTTTAGACAGGTGATAATCTTCACATGATAGGAAACATCTGAGGTCACCTTCAGACCAGTGGCGGCTGGTCAATAGGGGTGCTGGTTCGCCACCCCCCCTCTAGTTTTGGTACACAAAAAAAAAAAGAAAATAACGAATAAAATGTTATAAATGTTTCAAAAAAATATCGTATACATGTTTTCTGATAAGTAAAATGAATAATTTGTAGTTATTGATGTGTAAACTTCCACTTAACTCATGAAAATTTTGTGTGAGTCACTTCCGGGTCACGCTGTGTTCACCGAACCCCCTCTCCATAGACAAACCATTGTAAGATTTTGGACATGCGCAGTAAGTC
>JARVGW010000086.1:1840735-1852729 GCA_031762495.1 Anablepsoides rubrolineatus | reverse complement strand
CAAACAGCCGTGAATCTCAAGTTTCACAGCAATTTTACATGCCAACAACTGCTGAAAATCCCACTTTTCATGCAGTGACTGAAATTAAACTTAGATTTTCCTATGGAAATATTACATCACTTTCCCTATTAGATTTTTGTCTATTAATTTGTCCACCTGTAGTTATGTCAACCTTAATTTAAAAAACTTAACAATAGTGCAGCATGGTAGCAACTGTTCAACCTTCGAAAATTTCATCTTCAATCAGTCATCTATTAGTGTAAGCACAAGCTGAATCAATGCATACTTCATGATGCTACTCAAGGCACGGGATATAAACAATTGCTTCTCACTTGCTCACAGAGTAACAGCAGACTTCAGCAATAATTTTTAAGACATTTTAACTGTAATAGAACACGCACCTCTCTCAAACTTCTTACCAGACATGTTACTCAATCATCAAAAGACATGCCCCAAAACTAGCAATGCACATTCCCATGGACCATAAACCATTGAGCCCAAGTGGGTCACATTAACTTTAAATCCATCACAAATTCTCAACTACAAACATGCATCTAAAATGATTGACAAGGAATATCCCAAGTTGCAAAACATTGTCATTGATTTCATCTAATAATATATCCTCAAAACAATAGGCCCCTCAATGCTGTAAGACCCAGGGATTCAGCCCAGGTAAGCCCATAAGGTGATTTAAAGCAGTGGTTTTCAAACCTTTTAGCTTCTGTCTCCCAAAATAATCATTGCAGAAGACTGTGACTTCATATATTACTGAATTACAAATGCAAATGCAAGCTTTGTTAATAAAAAATTAAACAAATCTAATAACTATGATACTACTTTTTTTTCAATTGTGGTGAAAATAATTACATTTAAAATTTATTTGAATTCAATTTAATGTCTGGACATTTTCTGGGGACCCTCATTTGATGTTTCATAAACCACAGTGTGGTCCTGACCCCAACTTTGAGAACCAATTATTTAAAGCATCTGTACATTATAGTCACAAATTCAAACCCTTCTTCTCCCATAAATCACAAATTGAGTTGGCAACATCCCGCAGAAAAATTCATTTGTTTATGAACTCATCATTGTAGAATCAAAACAGTGTAATCTAACAAGGTAATATGAAGCACCATGAATAGTATGTGTCAGATATCTTCCAATAATAATCCAGCGAATGGCTTGTCATTCAGCCTTTTTGTCATCACTATGTTACAGAGTAATTTGTTGCTTAATTTGCATTGCATCAACTTATCTTTTCAAATATGATTTGTTGTGATTCTATTATTACCTTGCTTGGTAAGTGTAACAGCAGTAAGTTGACTAACTCTTCATGTCACCTCAATCTTTCATACGTCAAATGTCAAGAAGGCATTTTAAGGTCAACTAAGTGTTTTGTGAAACTTCCTAAAGTTTCTTGTTGGATTGAAACATAATTCTAAACTCTCTCATACGAACAAGTATATTTGTTTCTTGTGACTATTTATAAAGGGAACAATTATCCTAAACATACAGCTACATGTGCTAACTTTTTTTCTCTTGTCCTTTAGGTCATGGAACCAAGGGTGTCTTTGAACTGCTGGCAGGCTGGAGGAGAACCAGAGAAAACCTGCCCTTCAAGGAGCGTGTGGCTGATGCGTTTGCTGATGTAATGGTGTGCTACACTATGACCAGCTCACTCTACATCATCACCTTTGGCATGGGAGCTAGCCCTTTCACTAACATCGAATCAGTGAAAATCTTCTGCCAGAGCATGTGTGTGGCCATCCTGGTGAACTACTTCTATGTATTCTCTTTCTATGGCTCCTGCCTGGTGTTTGCAGGACAGCTTGAGCAGAACCGCTACCACAGTGTCTTCTGTTGTAAGATCCCCTCAGTGGAGTACTTGGACCGGCAGCCAACATGGTTTAAGACCATGATGAGTGATGGTCATGACCTGTCCACACATCATGACAGTGTACCATACCAGAATCACTTCATCCAGCACTTCCTACGAGAGCATTACACAGAGTGGATTACCAACACCTATGTAAAACCATTTGTGGTCATTTTATATCTCATCTATGCATCGTTTTCTTTCATGGGATGTTTACAAATCAGTGATGGATCGAATATAGTGAACCTTTTAGCCAGTAACTCACCAAGTGTTTCGTATGCTCTGACCCAACAGAAGTACTTCAGTAATTATAGTCCAGTGATTGGGTTTTATATTTATGAACCCATTGAGTACTGGAACTCTACCGTGCAGGAGCACCTGAAGACTCTGAGTCATGGCTTTAACAAGATCTCCTGGATGGATAACTTTTTCCACTATCTGCGGTTGGTAAATGTGAGTGCATCAACAAAAAGTGACTTCATCAATATTTTAAAGGGTACTTTCCTGCACAGCCCAGAGTACCAGCATTTCACAGAAGACATCATCTTCTCGAAAAACCGTGAGACGGATGAATATGACATCATTGCCTCAAGGATGTACTTGGTAGCACGGACCACAGAGAAGAAGCGGGAGGAAGTGGTGGAGCTTTTGGAAAAGCTTCGCCCATTGATGCTGATCAACAGCATCAAATTCATTGCCTTCAATCCCACATTTGTTTTTATGGACCGCTACAGCTCGTCTGTCATTTCACCCATCCTAACCTCAGGTTTCAGCGTACTCACCATACTCATCCTCACTTTCTTCCTGGTCATCAACCCCTTAGGAAACTTCTGGCTCATTCTTACAGTGACATCTGTGGAGCTGGGTGTCTTAGGTTTGATGACCCTCTGGAATGTCGGCATGGACAGCATTTCCATCTTGTGCCTTATTTACACTTTGAACTTTGCCATGGATCACTGTGCACCACATCTGTACACTTTTGTGCTTGCCACAGAGCACACAAGGACACAGTGCATCAAATTGGCACTGGAGGAGCACGGGGCAGCCATCCTACAGAACACATCCTGCTTTGTGATCGGGATCATGCCTCTAGTGTTTGTGCCTTCCAATTTGACCTACACACTGTTCAAGTGCTCCCTACTCACTGCAGGCTGCACTTTGCTGCACTGCTTCATCATCCTGCCTGTCTTCCTGACCTTCTTCCCACCATCTAAAAAGAGACATAAGAAAAAAAAAAGAGCCAAGCGGAAAGAGCGGGAAAGGGAAAGGGAGCGAGAGAGGGAGAGGGAAAGAGAAAGGGAGGAAATAGAGTGCATTGAAGTCAGGGAGAATCCTGATCATGTGACAAATGTTTGAGTAGTTACTCATATTAGCAGGATTAAAACCCACCTGTTATTGGTGGCCTGGATGAACTCTCAGATGCCGAGGCACCTCTATAGGTGCAAGGAAGTCTGAGGTGTTCCCTGAGGAGTGGTCACTCCCAAACAATAGCAGCTAAGCTGGTCAGAGTCAAGTGTAGCCCCATAGTCAGCCGTCAATCCTTCAGTCTGGACAGTGTATCTCATTTGCACAAACTATGTTCATGGTTCTAAAGTTCTCTTCAGCTATTAGTTATATAAAAACAACTTGATTGCCCAAACTTGCCTGCTAAATCTTAAAAAAAAATCTAGTTTGTTTTCAAGTTAATTCTGTGGTCATCCTGTCAGTAGAAAAACATGAGGGTAATAAGAATCATACCGGTGAAAGCAGTCAGTCGAAAGTTAAACTTTCTAAATATGTCTGTATAAGCACCTCACTTCTCACATCTCCAACATCAGTAAATATCAGGGAGACTCTTTGGACAGAAAACATGCTGCATACTTTTCTGTCCTAATAAAAATAGCTGAACAGCTGAACCAGGCAGATGGTGATACACTGTGTCCATTATGAAGAATTACCTTGCACATTGAATTGTGAGAATATAATTGGCAAAGTTTAGCTAAGAGAGAGGTAAATGTTTTCTGTATCATTTTAGAAGTCAGATATTCTCAGGCAGTGTTAGACAGATAGGCAGTGGGCTGCATTGAGAAAAGATAAGATTAAAAGTGAAGTCATTGTGGTGCTGCAGTATTTGGAAGCTCGTCAGCTTGACTCTAACCATTGGACTTGAAGAAATCCTAAACTGTTTTGTATTAGAGAAAGAAAACCAAAAGTAAAAGGTGTTTTTAAAGGCCCTATCAACACTACTCTGGATATTTTTGAAAATAGAGATTTTCTGGGATCTTTTGTACCTCCATCCCACACGCAGTTTTAAGTTTGGTAAAACTGGGATATCGATTTTCTAAAATGAAAATATTTAAAAACTCAGCTTTTGGTGTATCTGTATGAACTCCAGGTATGAGGCTTTCCTGAAGCAATGATGTGTTCCACCAATTTTACACACACCCACTATCTCTTTGTGCTTTAGAAACTAAAACAACAATGGAGCCATTTTTAAACAGGTTTTCTACATCTGTCTCACTTTATCCCAATCTTGTAGTATTTTTGACTGTGTGCTGAAATGGTTAATAACTAAGAGAAAATTATATGGTAAACGCTATAAAATAAACAACTTAAATAAATAAAACATATAATTACTGGAAAGCTAAGATTTTACTTTTTAAATTAATATTGATGTTCTTGCCACCTGGTACAGCACAGCTATCAAAGCATTTTTGTTAGAGTCATGTAGGTGAAGCAATAAAAACAAAAAATATTTTTAAACAGAAATACCCAGAGTAGTGTAAACAGGGTCTGAGACTTGAGTTGAACTTTTTAGCAGACTGATATCAGAAACCTGCAGTGAGTAAATTGTTGCTTCTGTTATGCCCCTACAAAGACTTCATTCATGAATTTATTTAGTTTCGATGCTGCCAAAAAGTGTACATAAATGTTTTTTATTCAAGCTCTTTTAAAACACAAACTCTCAGTAAATTTTGACATTCATATAATTCAACCACGTATGAGTTATTATTGATAATTTAGTGTTTAATGTTCACGATTGTGAAGAAAGTACTGCAGGTTAAAAAACCCAACAAAAGGCCAATAAACAAAAGTAGGTTGTCACGGAAAAAAAAATAAAAACTGTGACTAACTCAAACTAAAGTCCTCTGCTTTTTGCATTATTTAATTTTAAGAAAATGCAAATGCAATACAATTTTTTTAGCAAATTTTAATGTCTCACAAACTGTCTTGATTGGGTCAGTTTTTTCCCAAAATGTAAATTTTTCTGTTTATTCAGTAATTTTGTTTTTACTTTTGAAACTAAAATAAATTAAGTCCAAGTTAAAAGGAATGTATGTCAAATTTTCAGGATAAGTAGTTTCTTGCACGCTTATTTTATCATCCTTTTTTTCTCTCTAACATAAAAAATATGACTTTGTGTAACAGAACTTTATTCCCCCTCAAACTCGTTTACTACAATGTTAAAAATTAGCTGGTACATGGCTGGTCTGTGCAAGATCTTGGTGAGTTGTTCAGACAGGTATTATAAATGTATTGAACTCCTTACTAGGTGTAACAGGTTCACAATGGTTAACTTGAACAAAACTTTCTTAGTGAGGTCATAATGGTTTGTCATTTTGCTGGTAGCAGTGTATTTATGAAGCTGGAACGGCACACACTGGCAAGCTTGGTTGTCAGAGAATTTTATGCAGGACTGCCACACTGGCCGCATGTCTAGACCACAACTGTGATTGTGACAGAATCATGAATCACACACAATACCTGTGGTGGTAGCATCATGCTATTGTGATGTGGTCATTTTACTGTATCCTTGTCTGAAAATGTCACACAAGGTAGGACACGTAGAGCATGATGAAGATGCAGGAAAGTAGCAGGACAAATATATCTGACAAAAGTCCTAAGCAAATATATCTGACAAAAGCAGCATCATGATTGCTGTCATGCAATTTTATGCAGGAGGTTTTTCCTAATGGCAATCTCCACTTGTGATATCACACATTTCATTAACCTACATTATCTGCTACTTTCTTAAAGATCGTACGATAGGCATGGACTATATAGACTTTCAATAGTAATAACATAACAGAAAAAAAGATGTTTCTATACCAGTTTTCAACACATCCAAGTTCAGGAAATAAAGGAAAGATCAGTTAAAACATTGACAGAAGGGTCAAGGTATTCAACAGATTTGCAAAGTGAGCAAGATTGTTAAAACTTCTGAGGTGTATCCTACAACAGGTTGGTGTTTTTACCAGTGTCTTATTATAGCTTAGCTTTCTCCATCTATCGTGTGTGTGCATGAATGTGCACAAATAGACGTCAGGTGGTGTTTGAGCACCTGCCCTTTTCTATCTGGATTATCAAGTGCCCCTGTTGGACTATTTTTTTTACCCTACAGTGTACCTGTGGCCCATGGTTTCACTACCAGTGCCCTAAAACGGGCAAAACAATTTTGCTATCATGCCCTCCTTTCACTACACAAACACACACATGCTTGTCTACGTGCGGTGCCTCTCTAGTGAACGCGCTGCACGTTCAAAGAGGTACATGCCTCTTTTCTTGTCCTCTCTTGTTCAGCAGAGAACCTGATGACATCTAATCAGCAGTTAATCTACCTTCTAAACCTCAGATGTTTTAAACTTTGTTTCATTTTTGAAGACAATTAACCCTTTATTATCATAAACAGTAGAACACTGATGTAGCTTATTTACCAACAGCAGCATCTGAATGGGGTGGGCAGAGAAGGATCCATCAGACCCGTCCCTCTAATCAGGGAAAAAGGAGCATTTGTGGGCCGCATTGGAGGAGTTTTGGAATTTGGACAGACTCCAGCACAGGGCTGTGATGTAAGCAGCTGACAAATTCAGCCTTCAGAGGATGCAGCCCTTGAATTTCGACACAGACTTTGTCACATGAGTTTTCTACAAATAGTCTGAGTGACGATCCTCTTTGACTTGCTAACATGTAGGTTGTGCTAAAGCTCAGCAAACAGGCTAATGAAGTGACTACAGTCTGTGTTTCTGTCAGCAGTCACGGGGGCCTTTTAAGGGGATAGCACAAGTAATATAGTAATTTCAATGCCCTCAGTGTTTTGAATGTTTGTTGCATTTGGCCACTTCATTAACAAACCTCAGAGTCCCCCTTTAGCTTGGAGCACTAGACAAATGCCTACTTGCACTCAGAATACTGGAAACTTCTATTTGGATAAAAATACAGGACATCCTGACTAATACGGGACAGTTGGAAAACCTAACACTGTATGAGGGTAGCATGGACGCTACGAGTAATGCTAGCAGTAGGCTACAGTAAAAGCAACATAAAGTTTTCTGCACCTGTTAAAGGATAGAAAGTGCAGGGATAGGATCAGGGTGGTCCTGTGGTTTGTCTTTTACCTCCAATAAAATGTTTGGAGCAGACGCTAAGTCCTTTGTTGCACTGTTTTTGTTCAAATTCAGCTCTTCCCGTCACTGTTAGGTAGCCTCTTAGATTGGGAAAAGTGACAAAAAATACACCTTCCATGTTGAGAAAATGACAGTATCGCTGCATAATGTTTTGTTGTCCTCCTGGTGGAATTTGATGCATTTTTTCTGTAATTCATTAAGTTTAAACATAGCTAAACTGTGCACTGTGATTGGATTGATTGAATGGGTATTGACTAGTGTTCTAAAAGTAGCCTGTGTGGAGATCCCTATTATAGTGTGATGTAGCTCATGAAAAGCATAGCAAGATCATCATTCAGTGTAAGTGGGCCTTAGTGTCTGTAAGAGTCTTAATACAAAGTATACCTAAGTTTGCACTAGAAATGTCAGTATATTTTTGTCAACAAATTATATTACCTCAATTAATTTAGAAAAAACTAAAAACGAAAGCCTCCATTGAATATTTTTTCAATTTACAAAATGTGTGTGACACTTGAACTAGCTTGGAGGTGGCGTCAACAATTTTACTCTCAAGTTACAGCATTGAACAAGAAAGTGTATAGAAACTCTCTGTGCCTTCTGCAGGCCTGGAGCTGGTGTTACAAACGTGTTTACTCTAACAACCAAAATAAAATTCCATAGACACTGAATGTTCTTTACAAAATCCTTTTTTTTAGAAATTCAAAATGGCTACCTTCTCCCCACAGGGTAAATAGCATTATGTTCTATTTCGTGTAAGCTCCGCCCTCTAAGGCTATTGCTGATGGGTATCGGATACCCATCAGCAATAGCCTTAGAGGGCGGAGCTTACACTCATAGAAGCTTGGGTTACAATACCTAATCATCGTTCTTCGGCTTTTGCCTGATAAGAATCTCTGATGCAGTCCCAGAACAAACACATTCAAGGTCAGCATCTCTGACAGATACAAATCTCACTCTGATCTCTGGCAGGCAGGACAGCTGGTGGCATGTGATATTTAGGCCCTATGTGTGAACAGACGAGGTTGATCATTGACCAGTCAGTACCTTTTTAATGGACTGGCTGAGTCTTACAGGTCTTAATTGAGGGGAAGCTGCTAAAAAATGTTCTGCAACCAACAAATAAAAAGTTCTCACTGCAAGCAGCTAATCAGGCAGTTGGAGTCGTGATTACAATGTTCACACCAAAGCTAAAATGTGTTGATATTTGACATAAAAGAGTGTGAAGTTTTGTGTGATACCAAAATGATACTGAGCCCACTTTGTGTATTTTATCAGAGTTAGAGACAAATTAAATATATTTTGTTATTATATTTTCTTTTTTCTTTTGGCTGTCCCTTCTTCAAGGGTCACCACAGCAAGAGAACATGCATATTGATTTGGCAGTTGTTTGAAACCAGACGCTCATCCTGACGCAACCTGGGCTCAGTCTTGCAGCTTCAGGATTATGAGACAGCGGCACTGACCACAGAGCTACCACAGCCCCTTTTTATTATGATACTTTACTATAAACTAAACACTGTGTATGTGGAATTTGAAGCTCTAAGTCTAACTTCTATTAACTAGTCTCTGCCCTTGTTAGAAATTAGGCATCAGGCTTACAGCCACTCACTGCAGCAGATGAAGTACGGTAATTGTCACATAATGTTAAAGCCATGTCATGTATAGCGAGAACGCATGAAATGTTTGAATAATGGTAACAAAAAGTAAATCTTAAATAAGTTACTTCCCTAAAATGGACTGTGTTCGCATGACATTGTGTCATTTGTATGCATGTGTTTAATTTGTCTGTATGAAGTCTGTGTATTTTTTTATTACCTTGCTAAGATGTAGTGACTTTTGTTTGTTGTTGCAAGGCATATTCTGTAACATCATGTGCTGCAAAAGAACCAAGAGTCATATCTGTTCCAAGAACAAAGCCAGAGGATATTTCATGTGTAAAATACCTGCAATTCACTACTTTCTATATTTTCTAAGAAAAAAAAATAGCAAACATTTTAATTATGACATTTTCGTAAAAAAAAAAAAGGAAAAAAAATATGTTGAATAAAGTAGGCCAGTAATAAAAAGTGGAATGTTACCAGTATACTAGATCCTGTTTGTTGCACAGCTGTGTCAATGCTTGTCTAATTTTCACTGATTTTTAAACAGGAGCCACTATTTTTGTCTTTACACTTTTCTCGACACCACTCGGCCTAGAATTTAGGACCTCATGTCAGCCAACAGCTTATTTAGACTGCCTTCAAACTGGATGACAACCCCAATATAAGGTTTAAACAGGTTTTTGGATGGTCCTGGAAAAGTCTTCAGGGGTGTAACAATAATAATAACAATAAAAAACAATATAGAATTTAGTGAGCTACTCATTGCATGCAAAGAGATGGAGTAGCAGTGGTTTTGAGCACAATCCTAACTTCTGTAGTAAGGTCATGTTGGCAGTGTAGCGAAGTACTGAGTGGAGTGTGGGAGCAAGTGATAAAATCTGTAGCAGAACTCCCCACTATGGCATGATATTGTCAGATGTCAACTTTAGACCATCTGCAGTTCCTTTAAAATTGACTGAGGAGTTAGAATTGTTTTTTGTGTGGCTAATGTTGAGTAGCTTTGACCATGTTGCATTGGACAGGTTATAGATGTACATTTAGGTGTTATGCAGTTTGACTAAAATCTGTTCAGTGGTACATGAGTTATTTTGCAAACAGGCAGAGTTGATTCCAAATATTTAACAGCTAAACTTTTATCAGCTCTTGTGCATTTCTGTTAGTCTCAGCTACTATAACAATAAATTTATGTCAAAATCTGCAAAAATGAATGTGCTAACAGACAATTGTGGGTCTTTAAGGTCAGTTATGGCCATCTTGAATTTGTCTGACTTCAAAAGTCATCCCTAGTAGATGTTCATCTTATCCTTACTTGCTTCAAGTTTCACTAAAGTTTGGGAACTGTTTCATGAGAGATGTCAGTAACCGAACAACAAACACACAGAGACATGGGAAAAAACACAATCACTCTGCCTTTAGTTGACAATCACTGTGACAAGGTCACTGAAATAGGCTAGCACAGATGGGGTGTTAGCATCATCATCATCATCAGTATGGTACCTTTTTACTGTTTAAAGATTTATTGCTTTTAGTATGAAAGAAAATTTTGTCCTGTTACTTGAGAATAGAGGAAGGCCCTGAAGGAAGTAACTCAAATGAGGATCTTACAGGGTGTGTATTGTCTGCTATAACCTTGTTTGCCTCATAACTGTCCATGTATTTTCTGTGCTTGGCAAGGTGGTCCCTAACAGTTCGTTGGCTGTGGTCACTATACTTCTTAATAAGTTCTGATAAGCTTCTGTAGCCTCGACAAACCAACAGATATTACAAAAGGTTAAAAAACACTCTCAATAAAAACAGAATAAAACATTAAAATGATTGAGTTATTGACTCTAAAAGACCACAGTTTCTTTCAAAAGTACAGTCTCTGTTGATCCTTAGTGCTAATAAAGTCAGCCCATGAGTCCCATTTCAAGTGACAGTCCAGAACCTTGCCCAGGTAGGATGAGACTGTCTCGATCTGCTTTCCATCAATGAAGGTTGGAGAGAATGACTGAAGCTTCCTGAAGTTTCATTAAATGTTTATTTGGGACAGTGCTGGTAGTTGTTTTGCCAGAGTGTTGACTTCACTCTGGCCAAGAAACAATTTAAAGGGGGGGCATTCTATTTTTTCAGGGGGGCACCTTTTTTTCAAAAAGCATTTTATTTGCTTCAAGTTGAACAGTGGCTCTATGACCACTCCAACTACAGTGCTGAGAAACGACAATCTGTCAGTAAAATCCCAAAATCTAAACAAAAAAACAACAACAGTGCAGTGCTGTGTTCATTCAGTTAAATTAAAAGTCAAACATAAGCAAAAACACATGCAGTAATAAACATAAGCACTGATGTCAGAACACTGACTGAAGTAAATATTCATACTAGGAGGGTTAACTACAACAGCTAGAGAGAACAAGCCTGCAAGAAACACAAGTTTGTGTATGTGAGGGAGGAGGCGTAGCGAGCAGAAAGAGGTTTACTCCACTTTCAGTAGAGTGGCAGGCGGCATTTGTGTAGTGTGTGAAACCTTCTCAAAACACTGTCCTTCCATTCATTCCTAAATTTCCGAGTCAAGTCCTTCTCAAATGCCAACTGGATCAGATTGGCCTTGCGTTGATGAAGCATAGTTTGGCGATGCTCTGTGAAGACATTTTTAAGAGTGGAAAACAAATTTTCACAACATTCAGTGCTGGCTCCAAATGTCAGGCCATGTTTAAAGACTGTAAAGACAGTAAGCATTGCTTCCAATGACTTCTAGAACTGTTTCAAAATCTGTAAAGATTAAGAAATAAGAGTAAAGTCAACATAATTACATACAGAATGATTCTCTGGATAACATATATTGTATGACACATCATGTTCAACAATAAATTCTCATCTCACTTAACCAAATCATGTTAGGTTTGATGTGTGATTTTTATAATAGTTTTATGAAGGCCTGATGCTGAAATATACCAGTTTATTTTAAAAACCCCACATGACTGTGCCATGACAATATAGACCAGGGATAGTCAATTTTGGTCCTCGAGGTCCACAGCCCTGCAAGTTTTACTTTTTCCCTTCTCTAAAACACCTGATTGAGTCAGTGAATTACCTCTTCCAAGTTCTGCAGAAGCCTGATAATTATCTATTCATTCAAATCAGGTGTGTTGGAGCA
>JARVGW010000086.1:1813103-1823613 GCA_031762495.1 Anablepsoides rubrolineatus | reverse complement strand
TCTCAGACTGCAGGTTTACTTGTAGTTCCTAGAGTTTCTAAAAGTAGAATGGGAGGCAGAGCTTTCAGTTATCAAGCATCTCTCCTTCAAAGTCCCACATTGGGGAAAATATAGGTTCACATTTCTCGCCATAATTTTAGTGCGGGTCAGGGGATTTAAACCTGCAACCTCCCACTCACTGACTCACCTCCTCTAACCTCTTGATTTACTTTTACTGCATACCACCCTATCCTGCTTCTTCATTGTTTTCTTGCCACCCAAACTGCCAATTTCCCTCAAATTTTCACTTCCTCTAACTCCAGACTCATGTGGCGTCATTGTAACACTCAATAAAAATGTCTTACTGTTCTTTTAACAAATTTCCAGAGGACCTGCAGCTGCACCGGACCACTTTCAGACAGCCAAGAAGTCAAAAAGCCATACACTGGTGGGGTTTTTATGTTTCTACCTCATCTTTACCTCTGTAGAGATAAAATGTCACATGGCCATCTTCAAAGATGCTTCTGTTCCTAAAATAATCTTACCACCAGATGGTAGTAAAGTGCTGACTTGTCTTACCTGAATGTTTTCTGGTAAACAGAGATTATGTTGCTCTTTAAATTTAGCTTCTGCTAAGTTTTATTGAGCATATGTGTTTTTGAACTTACGGACCTAAATAAATTAACTAGAGCTTTAGAAATTGCACAACTAAAATTTGAATTAACGCTGCCCACCGCTGGTTTTTAATATGATTCTCTTCTCAAAACATTGTAAATAAGCTCATGTGGCATGTTCCTTAGTTATTTATGTATTGCCTCTAAGCTAATTTTGTTAATTTATAATACATTAATCCTTCTGTCCGTATTTCTTCCACTTATCCGGGGTCAGGTCGCAGGGGCAGCAACCTAAGCAGAGAGACCCAGACTTCCCTCTCTCCAGCCACTTGAGCCAGCTCATCCGGGGGAATCCCAAAGGCGTTCCCAGGCCAGCTGAGAAACATAGTCCCTCCAGGGTGTCCTGGGTCTTCCTCTGGGTCTCCTCCCAGTGGGACGTGCCCGGAACACCTCACCAGGGAGGCATCCTAACCAGATGCCCGAGCCACCTCAACTGGCTCCTCTCCACGGAGGAGCAGCGGCTCTACTCTGAGTCCCTCCCGGAAGACTGAGCTTCTCACCCCATCTCTAAGGGAGGGAACGTAGACCGACTGGTAAACCTTCACCACGACAGACCGGTACAACACCCGCATCACTGTAGATGCAGCACCAATCTGCCTGTCGATCGCCCACTTCATTCTTCCCTCCTCATCCTGGCTGCTTCACACTCGGCTGCGAGCCGCTCCAGATCATGATCTTATGAAGCCAATAGAACCACATCATCTGCAAAAAGCAGAGACGTGATCCTAAGGTCACCAAAATAAATTCCGTCAACACCTTGGCTGTGCCTAGAAATTCTGTCCATAAAAGTTATAAACAGAATCGATGACAAAGGGCAACCTTGGCGGGGTTCAACTCTCAAGTCGTACTTTCTACCGGAGTCTGTCGGAGTAAAGCTGAGGGCTAGACCGTCCAAATTTACAGCCACTTTCTTCCAGTCTTTGTGGTCGAAGAATGCAGCCTCTGAATTTGGACACAGTCAACTCTGGCAACTCGGGCAGGTCTCAGTCCATCCCAGGGCCACACAGAGACAAACAACCATTCACACGCTCAGTGACAATTAGGAGTACCAATTAGCCAAACATGAATGGTTTTGATCTGTGGGAGAAAACCTACACAAGCACAGAGAGAACATGCAAACAGAAAACATGCTAGGATTCAATCAGGGAATCTTCTTGTTGAAAGGGGAAAGCAACTCAGGCAACTTTACCACCATGAGAAAAGATTTGGAAATCACAACATTCTGGTTTTATTTGCCTTTTACACAATGTCCCAATTATTTTAGACTTGAGGTTTTCCCTTCAGGTACGGACAGAAGAAGCACAAGAGGAGGAACATCATCCTGATCTTTAACATTGTAAAGTGCATTTTCTCACATAGTCTCCTCCTGTGTGAACTTAATGTTTTTCAGTCAATATTTCCAAGAAGTCAGGCATGAAAAGGCCATGAGGTTGTTGTGACAGCATGGAAACCATCAAAATGTGTTACACAGCTTATGGAAAGAGAGGAGTCGATGCCAGGAAATAGAGATATTTATTCATTTTGGCAAGAAATCTCAGCTCATGCAAAGATACAATGCATGTAAACAAAAACACCAGAAAATATTATAAATGTGTAAAGATTTCTTCAGTTCGCGCAGTCCGTCTTTGAATTGTACAATATATGGAAGTTACATTTTATTACAGATAATCACAAAAAGCCTTAACACCCTCCTCCCCAAACCCCACCCCAGTTTCTCTGTTCACACAAGGACTGTTTCATTTCCAGCCATAATGTGAGAAAAAAACAAAAAAACAGATTTACAGGCAGGAATCCGCACATAACCCACAAGTCAAACTCATTAAGGTCAGAATTTAAGTTTAGACTTAGCTCTCTGCAGCTTAGAATTTATTAAATCTAAACTTAAAAGGATTAAAAGCACAATTAGACTTTAAGACATTTGTGAGATATGCATACATAAAAAAGAAAAATACACAAATACACACAGGAAAAGTATTTCCACTTGTGGTATACAGTAGCAGGTGTGGAACTTTCAATTTGGAAAAAAATGTCTCCCGAAGTCCTTGGGCTCATGTTTGCAATCAATATTTTACACCAAAAATTTCCTTCTGATTATTTTACCTTCTGTTATCAGTTAAAAAACAAACAAGCATGTTCTTTATTCACCACCACACTAAAGAGTGTTAGCTCATGGATGGTTGCTAGAAAGAACACAGACACAGCTTAAAGGCGTATTGATGATTGACCAATGGGAGAGTTAGTGAAAACCAGCTCCTGCACTCAGTTTAGTTGACTTGTATCTTGGCTCAGAAACATATAAAAGGGTTACAGTAACTACTCATTTGTCAACTCCCTTGAAACCCAATGTGCGGTTTTAATGTTTGATCCATTGTTAAATGTTGGCACATGACCAACAGATTTAAAGACAAATGTTTGGTTAATATAACTGGTATTTTAAAATCAGTGGTTGTTTGGGAAGTAAAAACCGACACATCAAAGTTGAGGTCAGTATCTCATTAGGCTGCGACTGCTGACCAGAGGTGTTCAGGAGAGTTTCCAAAAGGTTTTACGATTTTTGTGAGGGTCAGTGTCAGTTGGCATTCTTGTTGAAACAGGTTTAAAATTTGTGGCAAATGTCTAAAAATGACTCCCGTCTCATGATGGGAATCTCAAACCGGTCTGAAAAGCACTAAAGCTATGTTTTGACACCTGGATAGAAGTGTTCCTCTGACGGAAACCCTCTGAGGCTTCAGCCATCAAAGCCCAGATCAAAAACCACACAGATATTTAATAACATTTAAAAACTAGTCCAAATCTAACCGTTCATTACAGATGTGTATTTTAGCATACGAAACCATAAAAGTGGAGGTGGCTGTCGATGTGGGCAGAGGTCAGAATTGAAACGATGTTTACGGTGTATTTTACGGTTTTACAAGCAAAGACAGGTCTCGATTTTTGTCGTAAACTTAGTGGGGGTTTGCTTGATAACAATAACTAGTTTAAAAAGTGGTTCATTTTTGTTCAAATTTATGCTGCCAACCAATCTCAAGCAGTCGCAGCCCAGAAGTTAGTGCTCAGTGGTGATGCTTCGGCTGGTGCTAAATAGTGGAGAAGAGGGTCTCGGCAGTCACTAAATGGGAGTTTCTTGTTTTGTTGTCAAAGACAGTTTGTCGGTTAGAATTTTGTGGGAGGAGTTAGTCAACGACCTGATTGGGTAGTAGTAGCAGCTCGGTGGAAATGATCAGTACCAATATTTTTAAATATAAATATTAATTTTAGTTGTAACTCGAAATAGTAAGGTACTGGCCGAACAAAACTTGAAGGCCGTGTGAAGGGATGTGTAACAATTCAGCTCAGTCAAAAACAGCATTAACCTACCTGGAAATAGTTTGCTATTTTTATTATTAGTAAATATTGGGGTGACTATGAAGGAGCTAGTCACCCCAAATTTAAGTCAATAACTTAGATTTAAATGTTCACAATAATCTTTTTATTACCATTACATCTTTTAACTTTCCCCACAAGTCAATCCCACCAATCACAGTTAGGACAAACTCCCCCCATGTACTGCAGAGACCCTTACTTGGAATGGTGGGCATAGTCTGATGGCTTTTTTGGAGGAAGTTTTCCTTTTATTTGTACAAAAACAATAAAACAGGAACAAAAATCTGAATGTCTCTCCCAATAGGTAATCTGCCTATTCTGTCATGGGAACTTTAGTGAAAACTTGTTTAAATAAAAAATAAAAAAACCTTTATAACTTGAGAGAACCACATGCTTTTATTTAATATTATTTTCAGCCCCAAATGACAAACACAACCCATCCCATTTTAAAAGTCTCTAATAGCTTTGATACCGTGAAAAAGTATCAATTTTCTTACAAAGATTGGAAACATTCAATAAAGACTGATGTAAAACCAGTCAGGGTTATCAAAATACATTGCTGGCCTAATGCATTTCATAAATCCTTTAATAAATAAATGAAATGGGGCTCATCAAATCATTCTGTCAGCAGAGTTTTGTGACAGCTGAGCTCCTCCGCGGTGGTGCAGTTGTAGGATTTATCATTAAATATTTAATTAACATATTTCAGGTTGTGGTTGTAGAAGGAGATCACTTGTTTCCAAAGAAATGTGATCACAATCGTTTGTTACAAAAAGCCAATATCACATAAAAGCTGTGAATATCTGCTTGTCAGGAAATTTCAAAACATAGATACGTAATATCATGCTGACGTATTCCAGATCCCATTACAAACACTATAATATATATATTTTTAAACAGGCACATTAGTGTTACCCTGAACAGGAATGTTAGAAAACATATAAAGACAGAAAACTCAAAGCGAAGCTCCACAGCTGCTGACAGCTGCCTCACAAGAACCAAAATCCCAAGACTCAAATCATACATCTTGCTTTAAAATCAAATACTTGTGCATCATAAAAGAAAAAGAATGGAAGTTAGGTAAGGAAAACAAGCGCCCCCTGCTTTGCACAGAGTCAGTAGTACTGAGAGCGGACCTCATCTCCCCGAAGGCAGGAAGAACTGCCGAAGTGGAGCAGAGGCAGAACCGTCCACCACAGCAGTTTGAAGTAAGGCCTCTGGGTTTTCGTTTTATTGTGTTGGCAAAATAAAAAAAAAGAACGGAAACATCCATTTGTAATTACACCTAGCTCGAAAACAAATATGTGCAAAATGTAAATCTTACAAATATAATAAGTTTTTTTTTAGATCATTGAAAAATGATTGTGCTCAAGGTGGTTCAGGAGAGTCACCACATTTTCTTCGTTTGTTCAATTACTAGTCCCCTCCTCTTCCTCGCCTGACGGGCTGGCAGCTGGCCAACGGGCTCGCTGGCATGTGGACCAAACGCTTCACGTCAGGTGGATGGCTCGCTTTAGCTCCTCGACCTCCATCTGCAAGGAACATACGCTCAGTCTGGGTTTTTATATCAGACAGCTGCTTTGCAGTGTGAGAAATGGCAGAAGGAAAGTTCTGAGTGATTTTGATGAACACCAGATCGTGATGATCTACTGATGGCTGCTGTTGTGATGGGACAAAGGTTCAAGGTCAAAGCCAGAAGGGTGGCAAGCTCCTCCCCTCTCAGTTGATTGACCACCCCAGGTGCCCCCCCAAATAATTAAATTAAATAATTAAAGTGGAGGGAGATTAGATTTTGTATATGCATTTACATTTTGTTAAATATTGTTCTCTAATACTGCTGAAGGAAAATGCAGTATTGTATTTTATACTGTCTGATCATTTCAGCTGTAAGTTTAAAGCAGACAAAGAGTTGGTGTGTGTCTTATCATGTGTTCTTTCATTTAGTCTAAACACAAACGTGTTACGTTCTGACGTCTGACGTAAAAGGAGATGTAACCAGGAAAAGATGAACATTATAAGGTCTATTCATTATTATAGTACAAGGAGTTGTCAGTAGGGCTGCAGACTGCTCAGAGCAGAGAGCAGCCATGTTTTGATTCACTGAAAGTCTCTCAGAAGCTGAGGCCTGTGAGCCAACTTTGAATCTGATTTGGAGTCAGAGAACGAAAACAAAGTTTTAAAGAAGAAATCCCAGATTCCTGTTTATTCAGACATACCATTTTGAACAACGCAGATTTTTCTTACAGTGCTGTACTAAGTATTAGCCATTTAGAAATAGCCCTTAAAATTAGCATCAGTAGTTAGCTTAATTTGGGATTAGCATCGGTAATTGGCATGTGATCATTCTTAGCTACTTCACAACAAATTTAATGTCAATATGTCTTAAAATGGCTGAATGATAGCCTTTTAAAGTTAGCTGTGGTGGCCATCTTGAGTTTTTGATTAGCCTTTAGAATTTGGTAAAGATCGTTTTCAGATACTTCTACACTAATCTTCAGCTTTGTATGTATAAAAATGGTTGCATAGTAAGTTGTGACTACCATTCAGCATCATTCTTCTATTATTTAATCATTCAAATTTATTAAAAACAGCAAATTTACTAAAAATTAGTCAATGAAAATCACACATTACTTTTGATTTTGGTTCAAAAGAATTATTTTACAAAACAAACGAATGAAACAAGCCTGGACAAAAATGACTGCAGGTCCTAACGCTCAATTCAGATTTTTTTTTATCCAATTTTGCTTATATTCTAAATAGGACCTCCATCAGACTCAAGTGGGAACGCAATACAGCCCTGATGTGACCTGTGTGCACAGAAAATGATGTGATGTCACATTCAGCTGTTTGTTTACAGAATTAGCTAAACATGGATGCTACTTGTTGGCATGTCGATTCTGAAGTTGTTGTGCAGTCAGATTAGATTAAATATTGATCTGACGTGCTTCTTTAGTTTACATTTTAACCATCCTCTGATGGGCTGCTCTGGTGCAGTTTTTTTTCCCCCTTTTTTTGAACAAGAACAACATGCTGGAAGTTAAGTATCGATCCAGTAGCTTTAGTATCTGATGTTGTATCATATATTTTTGTAGATTTTCAGTCATCCAGGACATGGACAATTTAAAGACTAAGATGGAGCTACTCATATGTAGCTGAAGAAACAAGATTTAAAGTCCACCAGGTTGCTATCAATAGTCTGAATACTTGGATCGATCTGCTTTCTCACAGCTCACTGATGTACAATTCAGAAGACCCGTGACATAAGGCTGAAACCAAGCTTTCTAACACTAGATGGCACATTTCTTGCCAGCATGCCTTGATTGTCTTGAGATTTCATCACACATGCAGAGATTCAAGACACCCTGTGCGAGATGCAGCAGAGCAGACCCAGAACAGAACCGAGCCACCTTATTTCTCAATAGGGACAGTGGTATTTTATTGGTATACTTTATTTTTGCATCTATGCACATAGAGTTTATGTAACTTGTTGCCAAAAAGCTCCAGTTTGGTCACATCTGTCCAGAAGATATTTTCCCAGAAGCTTTGGCTTGTCAACATGCATTGTGGCAAATGTCAGTCTCCCTTTTTTTATGCTTTGTTTACAACAGTGGTGTCCTCCTTGTTTGTCTCCCATGAAGTCCACTTGGGCTCAAACCACAACTGATGGTGTGATCTGACACTGATGTTCTGTACTTTGACTTTGGAGTTCATCTTTAGTTTCTTTGGAGGTTGTTCTGGATTTTTGTTTACCATTCATATTTTTCTTCTCTTCAGTTTGTCTTCAATTTTCCTCCTGTGCCCAAGACCAGGAAGGTTGTCTCCAATCCTGTGGACCTTAAACTAATAATAATAGGTGCAACTATGGTAAGAAGAGCATCTAGCTGATTAGAGATTGTATTATAGCCTTTATCTTTAATCTTTATCTTTAGGTTTATAATTTTCTTTCTAATCTCCTGAAACAACTCTCTACTTGGCTTCCTGTGCTCCATGTTCAGTGTGGTACACACCATGCCACCAAACAGCACACTGACTACTTGTTACCCTTTAAAGAGGCCGACTGATTGGTTGAGAACACTTCAATTAAACTGCATCTATGATCAAAATATTTTTAATCTTTTCTAGAGGTACCATCCTTTCTGTTGAGTCCATTTTCATTAGGTTTTTACTTTTGTAATTCTGGTGAACCGAAACTTAAAAGCAATGACAATATATTATTAGTTGATTTTTTTCTTTTATCAGCTTCAAGTTATTTCCGTGAAGTTTTTCTTTCTTTATTACAATCCAAACTAATTTGACTGTATTGTGGTTACAGAGCTGCAGAGTTCTGTTAAATATTCTTAGGTGCCCAAAAATGCAGCTGCAAAAGCATAAATTGTGTGAATAGATGGAGTAATGAATGCCGTTCAGCATGTTTCTTAAAGCAGTTGATGTTACCTGCAGGGTCACACGCTTCAGTCGCTCCTCATCCAGCTCTCCCCGCAGCTCTGAGATCTCTTTCCTGGAAACAAACACACAAACATGCCATCAGCGTGACCAGTTCAAGCGACAATTCTGTCATTTTGATATTTTGTTAAAAATGTATTAACAGTTAATATATTACAGCTCCTTCTTTACCAACCTCTGTTTGAGGAATTAAGACTGATTTATACTCCAGATGCAAGACAACTGATCTCACTGATGTGGTTATGAGATTTGTTTGTTTTTTTGGCATTGACAATTTAAAGAAAGCCCCTCTCACTGCGGCACAAGTCATGCGCCAACAGAAACAACACAGGGAAAGCACAGCTGGCAAAGTGGATGTTTGTTTCCAGGTAATGGAGGTGAAGTTAGAGTTAGTTTGGTATTTCTGTTTTTAACCAGAGAGATTTTGCAAATACGTCAGGAAGAAACCTCCACTATTTTCAACAGACGACGTCGGAACACGTCGCAACACCATCCAGGTGAGGCACACTCCCTGCCGGACAGCTCAGCCACAAAGAGATGCTTTGTGTCCTCAGTGCACAAACACTGAGCTCTCTCTTTCCACAAGTTCACTATTTTTGTAAGCAGGGTCGGGCCAACCTGTTTCCATCACCTACCTACAGACAAGGAATTAAGAAGAATGTAGCTGAAAAAAATGGGACCCGACACATCCAGTTTTATGGCTCAGTTAGGATAAACCACCAGAGAGAAACTGGATGTGGAATGAGATGGTGAACTTAGTCTACTAGTAACTTGTAGGGGTGAACCAATAAATCAGCTGACCGATCCGACCGATTTATTGGTTCACCACTAGTAACAATATAGTGATAGTAACAATAGTAATACAGTGAAAAAAAACTTGCTTGTTTGACCCACTGCTTGTTATGTTAATTAAGGCTATTCAGCATCCCAGGTATGTTCTATCTGTTATTCCAGGTTAAATGTTTGTGTTTAGACTCTGTGAAAGAAATTTCTAAATAAATGTGACTGATACACCAGAGTGACATATACATATTACATTTTTTTCTGCATGTTATAAATTTTCTTTTGACACTCTGATATTGTGCAAATGAAGTTGGAATACATTTGCTGGGCTTTGAGCAGCTCCACAGTCAGCAACAGCTCCTTGATTTGGCTCCTGAACTCGTCCAGCTGGGAGTTCGGCTCCTTGGGCTCCAGTCGGGTTTTGCTGCTTTGCGAGGAGTCTGCATCCAAGCTTAGTGCTGCCACAGGGCTCGGCTTGGCCTCAGAGGCCCTGTGGAGCGGCGGTGACTGGGATAAACTCTTGGTGGAAGGCTGAGAAAAGAACACAGAGGTAGAATGTAAGCTTTTTGAAAAAGGAACATTTATTGTGTCTTTTGGGCAGTTTAGACCAGCAGTGTTAAGTTTTGCAAAAGTACTGCACACCTGTAGGTCTCCTTTTCAAGCTGTTAGAGCTGCTGACATTCTGCTCATATTATTCATCTGAAGATCCTATAATTATGTAGCATGAGCATACTGAAGGAGACAACAGTGGTGCAGCTTTAATTGTTGTTTCAAGTCTGTCTTCCACAGAATTTGGTCTGACTTCCACATTTATCTCTGGATTTATTGAACCATCTCACATTTCCTGTAGATGCTTCTCAGAGCACCTCTGTGCTCTGAGAGTGATGGACACAAAAATAATCAACATTCAATTTTCACACTTCAAAAATATTTGCAATCAAATAAACAGATTTAATCGCTGCGATAATCATGTTTTTTATGAGTCTTATAGGATGTGAAAAAACCCTCTATTGATAAGCTGGTGTTAGGCTTTGCTTGAAATGTAATTACTTATAAAAAAACAAGACTAGTCCTAATAAAATGGACTTTTCTACACAGAACACTTGCTGAACAGGTAGGTCTAGGTCAGAGGTCATTGGGGTCACTTCATGCTGGAGCCCGTTGTTTGTATGAAGGGTTCGTACAAACATGTCACGTCAGATTCAACAAACTCTTCTATCTACAGGAAAAGTGTGTAAATGTGATGCGTAAACTGATTAATGCGTATC
>JARVGW010000086.1:1801888-1813003 GCA_031762495.1 Anablepsoides rubrolineatus | reverse complement strand
GCACATTAAATCGCAATCGCAATTTATAGATAAAAAATCGCAATTAGATTATTTTCCAAAATCGTTCAGCCCTAATTTAGACTATAGTAGGACTTTAAATTGTCCATTCTCATTTAGCTTTCTCTGTGCTGTTTATTGTAGGCTTATTAAAAATGTGTTACAGAAGGCTGAGACCGACCTGACCATCAAGCCTACGGTATATTTTTTCACAGTTTTGTGTCGACCACCCCTTCCTGTCAAGAGTCCCTGGGCAAACTTTTCACTGAAAGTGCTCAGACAGCAAAGGTAGCATTTTATTTAAACTATTCTGCATCCAGAAGCTGACTGTTGCACCCGCAAGCAGATACTTAAGGTGCGTTCAAACTGAAAGCGTTTTGAGCAGCCAAAAAGCACCCAACGCATCAAGTTGGAGGAACTGTGTTCACGCCGAGACAGAGACTAGACACGCAGCTGAAGAGGAAGGAGCGTCTGTCTCAACTGCGGATGAAATAAAGATAAAATAAAGAAAATGGCTTTGCTTTATTAACTTTAGAGCAAATGAACATTGCGCACAGCAGATAATTAATTCACCAGGTGATTTAGAGGCAGTTTGTTTGGTTAGTTTCACCACTCCAGGAGCTGGGAGCTGACAGACCTTTTTTTCGTCCCAAGCCCAGTTTAACACTGCAGTCAACTGCTGACCTGCATCGATGCTGTATCTCCAGCCAGAATATCAACTACAGACAGTTGATTTCAGCTAAAGAGCCCCTGTCTGTCTGTTTGTGGGCAACATTCAGGAAACCGTCACGTGGAAATTTAGTCTCTCTGATTGGTTGTGAAAACGCATCGAGCGGCCAAAATTCAGATTTTTGAGCACCGCATTCACGGAAAATGCTCTGCCGCCCCTTCCGCATTCTTTGGACGCCGCTCAAAACCGACCTGCCGCGCCGCAAGACCCCTAGAAGCGTGTCCGCCATAGACTTTGCATGTAAACCGGCCGCTCCTGCAGCTCAAAACGCGTTCGGTGTGAATCCACCTTTACTGTATAAAGACAGTCAAATGGCAAAAAACGCAGAAACAAGGTATTACATTGTGCAAGGAGGAATCTGTCTGCTGAAAAGTGTGGAGATTTAATAGGGACAGATTTGCAGCCAAAATAATGGTGTTTTAATTTCCTGGGTGTAGACTCAAACAGGAAGAAATCCCATGCTGTCACGTGCACAGCTGTGAGAGGTATTTCCCAGGAGCTCTGTGCCATTTGTCTCATGGGACATGACCGTGCATCGACTGTTCGGCTTCAGTTGGAGCATGATGAGCCCTTACGAAAAATTTTCAGTCATCCTGCTAAATGTCCCACTCTGATTCATAATAACTTTGACTAATCGTTCCTGATTTTAGGTGACACCTCCTGGAGACGGCGACCATTTCTCCAACAATATTCGCTCCTCACCACTTGTCCCTGTCAAAAACAAATCTGAGTGGAAAAGACATCTAAGCATTAGTTCTGCTCACAAATTTAAGTTCCAAAAATACAAATCTAATAAGAATATGAGTAGTAGTGTGGCTGCCTCACACACCCTCAGGGGTCACGCACCACAGTTTGAGAAGCACTGCTGGAAACCTTCCCTTTCCCTCTTACAGAAATTCTTTTGTCACAAATCACCCCCAGCACTCGTCTCTATTCACTCCATCCTGCCTGCTCTCTCTTCTTCAGCTCTCTTGTTCACTTCCTGGCCTGTTTCACCTGTCTCCATCTCATTCACTCACTTCTCTCCAGGGCAAAAGCTCCACCTCTCCAGGCTCTCTTCCACCTTCTCCCTATTACCACTACAGAAATGCAGACAATGTAAAGCTATTTTGTTTTAATGGTTTTTATTTTTTTACTGAAGCAGGCGTATATTAGAAAACTTGTTTACCTTTGGGTTTGCTGTCTGCTTCCTCCCTGTGTGAGTCGTTCATGGTGGGATGAGTGGGCTTTGCAGCTGATGGTAATGATGGGACTTGCTAAAATGAAGCAAAGCATACAAATGGGGTGATTCATCAGACACGAATGGAAATGTGGCTTTGCACAGAGGAATCTACTCTACAATCAGCGCAAGGAATGTATGAAATAACGTGAGCATGTTTTTCGCAGAATGCTAAAAAAAATGTGATGAAGATTTTAATATATGGAATCAGAAACTGAATTTGATGTCCTGCTTTTAGTCAGTTACACTCTTGTATCATTGGTTTGAACCTGCAGCAGATAGACGGGTAGAAAACAACTTTTTTTAAAGGCCGACTGAGGTCACATGAAGAAATGTGATAGTATGAAAAAAAAAAAAACATGCCACACTTGGAGGTATGTGAGGAGTGAAGGAAAGCGAAGGAAGCAGAGTTAGTGGTGAAACAGAGTGACGGCTGCTGTGAAGAAGATACAGGGAAAAGAAGGGAGAGTTTCAGAAAAAAATTAGATTATAAAATAATGTGTTCTGGTATTATTACAGTCTAGCATGAAAATGAAAATAATTTGAGTAAATTGTCAATTTTACAGTTAAAAAAAAAATTTCTAGCTGAAGTATCTTAGTTTTATATAAAAAAAAAACCTTCAGACTTCTTGTTTAAACCAGGAACAATTCAGTATTTTCTCTTCTGGTTTCCTTTATAAAAGCTTTGTCCTGCCAGAATGTCAATTTTCCAACTAAGGGATAAAGAAAGAAATATTCTATTGTACAGAGCTGCCGCTGTCGTTGGCTTTTAATTTATTCGTAATATTTGTGATTCAGCCTTGATCTTAATTGACTTAATTCCAAATCTGCATTGGAATACGGCTGCTCCAAGTGTAAAATGGTACAAATCACTTAATCTTCACATTTCTAGTGTCTGTGCATCAAAACCAAACCAACGTATATTCTACAATCCAGTTCCAATGAGGCTGGGATGTTGGGTTAAATATAAATAAAAACAGAATACATTGATGTGCAAATCATTTATTAAAGTTTATCAGTATGAACATTGAATATCTTATTTTTGTAGTGTATTCTATTTAATATAGATTGAAAAGGATTAGAAAATCATTGTATTCTATTTTACACAATGTTCCAACTTCATTGGAATTACATTGTTAAAGATGTAATATATTAGTTATCATGACATTGTATGATATTCAAACAGCAAAAGTATCAGTATCTGTATTTGTGTTTGTCATACAATAAAAAAAACGTGGTACTGTTAAGTTATCATATTTTTGCTCAAGGTTGTCTTGCAGTCAAAAGCCCATGCCAAGTAGTCATCTAAAACTAACCCCACATTGAATGTGCAGTCAGAGAAAAGTTTCTGCAATAAGTTATGCTGAAAAAAAAGAACATTTTATGTAAAACAAGCAGCAAAGTATGAAGCAATTTCCAGTAAAACCACAAATTTGACAAAGCATCTCAAAAACTTACAGCAAGATCATTATAGGAGTTTTCAAGAAAAACAAAAACTTCCCGTTTTTATTAGTCAACAGTAATAAAAATAAACTTTTACCTAACAGGCAGCAACTATTAGCAATTATGTGCTATACAAACTACACATTTGTTAGCATTAAAAGCAAGCAGCTATAGCTTAAATTGAGCTCATGAGAAAGTGGAAAGTAGAAAGAAAATGTGATTGGTCTTATTGAAACAAGAAAAAAACATGTTTCTTTAAAAGTCCAGATAGAAAATTAGAAAAAACTGACCATAAGCTACGCAGAACGATACAAACTTTATTTAAACCACCAATAGAACAATAAGTTGTAGCTAAAAATGATCTGGAAAGGAACAAAAACCAAAATAATGCTCTCTTTGTGTTTTTTTATTCTTATTAGAAACATTGTTGTTAGAAACATTAGTTTAAATAAAATAAATAAAAAAATCTTGTTTGCAAAATGATCAGTTCAATTTCTTTTCTGATTTCACGTATAAAAGCCACAATGTCAATTTCTTTCTACTGTATAGAAGAAAAAACTTTCTAATCCACGATTAGTTGCAACATTAGACTTTATTCGATAAAGATTTGTGACTGTTCCGGTTAATTTGTGATTTTATTGTTATTTATTTTGGTTAATAATAAGGGGTGCCAATAAGGTCTCCCTCCTGACCTATAGGATATTTTTTCGAGTTTATTGAAATTAATTTTTGGTTTATGTTTTTTGTTTAAGTTATACCAGTCACACAAAGACGTATAATGTACACCCTTTTTTTCAAACTAACAAGCTAAACTGAGGTCCTCCATCCATATTTTCAGTTGCAGGCTGAGTCATTTTTGTTCTCTGTCATGTGGATGGAGGACCTCGGTGACGAGAGGAGAATGTGTAGCACTGAGCTAATATATATGGTGATATGGGGCTAATGCTAAAGCTAACAGGCTAAGCTGAGGTTCTTTTTCCATGAAGCAGCTCTGTTGTCCTCCATCTATATTTTTAGTTGTAGGCTGAGTCGTTTGTTATAGCTCGCTAGCAGCCTTGCACCAATGACCTATCAACGTCATCATTTACCCAGAATGATTTGTGCATAAATAAAATGGCCCCATCCGTGTAATATATTTTTAAACCTTTAGTTTATATATGTTTATCAAAAAAAGTCTTATGTTACAACTGATCATGTATCCCTTTCATATACATATATAGCTGCGGCTGTAAGTAGAAACACTGGCTTTAAATTGATTTGTAAAAGGATTTCAGTCTTGATCCTAAATATTAATATAAATAAAAACACCTAGACTTAATTTTGAAAACTGCACTGGGTCAAACAGTTGCTGAGAGACAACCATCTGGCTGTCAGCAGTTTGCTTTAGCTTCATACTGCAATTATGAGTTGTGTAAAGATGAATCCAGATATCTACACACTGTATAAAAAGACACACAACCTTTTTTTCTCACTAACTTACATTAAATCAGAATAAATCTTTCCTGTTTTACTTTACAGATTCATCCATTTTTTACACCAAGATTATTATGATTTTAAATAATTTAGAAAAACCCAAATGATGATTTAAAAGCTTTGTAAGCTTTTGATAGGTTAGTTGCTTGTTAACAATATCCGAGCTCATTGGAGACACACAGTGGATGCAGACCTCAAAGACACTGCTTATTTATGTGACATCATGGGAAAAATAAAATTAAATCAGCCAAAATATCAGAAAGAAACAACTTCAACAATTCTGGTTTATCCTTGGGTGTGATTTCCAGATGGCTGAAGGTGTCATGTTCATTTGTACACAAGTGTAAACATTATGGGAATGTCCAGCCATCATACTGCTCAAGAGAGAGATGGCTTCTGTATTTTTAAAATGAGGATGTTTTGTAGTGAAATGTGCATATCAACCCCAAAGCAAAAGCAAAAGATGATGTGAAAATGATGCAGACGCTGGTCAGAATCATTACCCACAGTGATCCTACCAGCATGGACTGAAAGGCGAGGAAGAAATCTTTAACCCAAAAGCAACAGAAAAGGGACAGATGCTCAGAGAGATAAAGGTCTGATGAAACTAAAACTGAACTATAGTATTTTCTGGACTATAAGTTGAACATTTTTCATAGTTTGACTGGTCCTGCAACTTATGACAATGTCACTTACCACCATCAGTGTATGAATGTGTGAATAAATGGGTGAATAACTGAACTATAAAGAGCTTTGGAGTCTGTAGGAACTTGATAAAAACTACATGTTCAAACAATTTAACATTTATAAAGGTGGCAGCATCATAATGTGTGGCTGTTTTGTTGCAGCAGGAACTGGTGTACTTTTTAAAATAGATGTCATCATGAGGAAAAAACATTATGTGGAAATGTTGAACCAACATCTCAAGACATCAGCCAGGGAGTTGAAGTTTAGCTAGAAATGGGTCTTTCAAATGGACAATAGCAGCCAGATTAGAGAGTAATCAGTTTTGAAATGGTCATCACAAAGCTCTCAATCCCATAGAAAAATTTGTGGGCAGAGCTGAAAAGGCACACGAGTAAAGCAACCTAAGAACATGACTCAGTTCCCTCAGTTCTACCGGGAAAAAATTCCAGCAAACTACTGAGAAGTCTAAATAGTTTCATACAAGTCATATAGTTTAAAGGCAATACTAAAAAATGTATTTAAATTTGTGACTTTGAAGAAGGTTATTAAAAATATTCTCATCATTAAAGTGTTTACCAATATAAATATAAATAAAACAGGAAGAATTTAGTTTGATAGTAAGAAAAAAAAGTGAGCCTTTTTATGTAGTGAATGTAGAACAGATTAGAATAGAAACAGTCTTTATTGTCCCGCAGAGGGAAAATTCAGGTGTAACAGCAGCAGTAGATATATCAATCCACAAAATATATTGCTATGTGACATTATCAACAGCAGCAATAAGAGAAACATCTGGTTTAAGCTGTATCCATACTGACTGCTAGACTGTACTGTACAAACACTTTTATAGCTCTAAGACTTCATGTTTCCCTAAATGAACAGGCCTCACACTGAAAGCACACTTACTTGATTATTTTCTTCTGTTTGGTTGTTGACTTTTGGCTTCAGTTTACCCGACCCATCTTTGAAAATGTCTCCGAAGCCAAGGCGTGGGCCTTTTGTGGGGTGGCGAACAGGATCGTTCCCTGAGACAGGCTGAGGAGATGTGGGGGTGGTGGCCACTTCCAGTCCACTTGGATCTGGGAGGAAAAGCAACAAAGTGAAACATCATCAAAAATGTCGTCATGATGTGAAACATAAGAACAATTTTGCTCCACAGTGGACATTCTAGTTCAGTTATGTCCAATCCTGGTACCTGAAGCCCACTGACCTGCATATTTTAAATGTTTTTCTGCTTCGACACACCTGATTTGAATGAATGGGTGAAAAACCGGCTTGTACAGATCTTGAGGTGGTATTTCAACCATTAAATTAGGTGTGTCAGAACAGGGAAACATCTAAAGCTGGAAACATACTACCTCCAAACTGCCGACGTCGGCACGGGTTGTCGCAGTTTCATGACGAAAATTACGTCACCGGGCTTCGCAGCGCACCCCTCCCGCAACAACGGTAATGTGTGATTGGTCTGAAGTTCGTGGGCGTGTTTGTGCTGAAAGTGCTTGGATAAAAAACAACTCGCTCCAAGGCTGATCATAAAGCAGAGTTTTATAAAGATTGTCAAACCGTGAAAAAGTCATAGCGTGTTTGTTTGGGTTGAAAGCGCTCAGACGTTTCCACTGTCAAAAAAAAAAGAAAAAGAAAAAAGCGACTCGCTTTCAGAGCCAACTGTTACCAGGAAGCAGAGTTTTATAAAGTAGTCAAACCGTGAAAAACTCATGAATGGAGATAAAACAGACGTTGTGCACGGAGGAATCTGATGGATAAAAACTGTGGAGCTTTTACCAAGACAGATTGTGGATAAATAACGTCGGGTGAGTAATGAGTCTCTGACTTTTTTTCTGCATCGTCGACCATAGCGGGAAGAAACTCTGTGCAGTGACGTATGCTGCAGTGGGAGGGGTTTCCCAGGAGCTCTGCGCGGTGCGTCTCTGGAGCTATGAAAGGTCTGTGCGAAAACCAACGCCGAAGTGAGTATGTTTCAGGCTTAAATCATGCAAGATATAAGCACTCAGGGAGAAGGACTGGACACATCTGTTCTAGTTCCTTTAACTTTCTAAACTACTGCGCTTTTATTGAAGTTGTTCAACGTCACCGAAGACTAAAAAAATCAACTTTGGAACATCCTGTTTTACATAGTTAAATTTTTCAGATCCCCCCCCCCCCCCCCACACACACACACACACCAACCAGACACACAAATATTTTGTTTTAAACCTCCATTTCAAATTATTTCTCAACACAAAATGTTTTTTTACCACTTGAACTGAAAGAAAACTGAAAAAAATACAGATTGCAAGAAATTATAACCAGTCAAACGTCAGCTTTTTTTTTTCCTCCTTCAGTCAAGCTGCGCCACATCTGCAATGGCACCGCGCCCCCTCCCACTTTGGGAACCACTGGCCTAGCGCCTCTCTACCATTCAGACCTTCTCCACCCTAATACTCCATCTCGTGCTCTCCGATCTCATGGCATTGGTCTGTTGGTGGTCCCTAGGGTCAGACGTAAAACTATCGGAGGTCGTGCTTTTTTCTTTCGTGCCCCTGGCCTGCTCTGTGGAAGTTTTTAAAGCTAAGCTAAAGACCCACCTGTTCACCTTGTCCTATATGTCTTAAAGGGGCTATATCATGTAAAATCAACTTTTTTGAGTTTTATATCATGTTATAATATTATCCTTTCATCAAAAACATGCCCAAAGTCTTACTTTGACTCATTCATGCATGTTTGAGAAATCCTGTGGTGTCCTGAGGCAGCAGGCAGGGGAGCAAAAATGACAGGTTGGGACTAGAACCAGCTTTTGGGACTAGCTCCTCCTCTGGGCTGCGTCTTCAAGCCAAGCTTCCTCATCACGGAGCACACCTCCCCACCCCACACACCAGGTCCATGACTGCTGCAGGCTCTCAGCAGCAACAACGCAAACAACTGGTGAAACTGAATGTGAAACTGTCTGCTGAGCTCCTAACACTACCTCTCACTCAGTGAAGCCCTTTTCAGATTCAAAATACCTTTGAGGAAATGTATTTTCAGATGCCAAGTAAACTGAATCATAGCGCAACTTTTGTGACAAAAAGTTATCAAGTATCGATCTGAATTTGTCTTAAAGACATAACAATGAAATAAATTCATTCATTCATTTTCATACATCAATTACATTTTAAGCAGTTATAATCAGTTATAATATTAATCAGTTCTCGAATAATTGCTACATCCTTGTTGGACAGGTGAAAATGAAGTATACATCCTCAGTTAGCAAAATCAAACATATGCATCTCAACACCCAAACTCCTTTTTCCATCAAAGGCTTTTTAGTTGAAGGACTTAAGTAGTAAATTGTATATTCACCACAAGTTTAACTCCCAACAATGCAGGCAGTAATTTCTAAACAAAAATATGAAAAAAGTCCTAACTCTAAAATTGTTTGCAAACTAGGGATTGGCAGTGATGATCAAATACATAAAATTTAGTTAAAATAGGTATATTTTAAGACTGTGACAATCCCTGCATTGAAAAAAAACATAGGCACATCTAGTGACAGGTCCAAGTCTTTTACTAACAGTGCTTTTCCAGTTTGGGTGCTTTTTGCAAAAACACCTACCGCCCACTCACTCACAGAACTAACGTTTGCAGGCACTCCCCCCCCCCCCAAGTGAATTGCTGCAAACTTTATGCAAATACTATTGGATAAACCTTGTCACCGTTGCCACTTTTACATTACAAAGGGTATTTTTAGATTGTTTTTTGCGAGCTCTCCCTATCTTAGTTTTTTTTTTATAAACAAGACAGCACCATTTATTTCAATTTCCTCTCCTGGAAGCTCTGCATCTGAAAAAACTGTTAACTTGGCACCAATCCTTTGTTGGGTCAGAGCAAAGAAATACTTTTGTCAGGAAGTGAGAGTGGGCTCATGACACCAACAACTAATTAAAATGTTGTGAGTGTTATGTTTCTTTAGTTAGTTGGTTGCACTTTTACTTTGCTTATTTTAAGACAAAAAACATTAAACGTAAGTAGGAGGTTAAATTAGCAGTGGGATAACATCTCATCACTGTCCCTCATCTTCCTGCACGGTCTCAAGATCTATTTTTGAACATGTTTGATTTTTTTAATATCATCATTCATCAGCTCTAGTGCCAGCCCTGGGTTAGCACTAGAACCTCCTTAGTAGAAAACTCCTACCTGTCTCTGTTTCTCTCATGATATGATTGAGCTGCAGTCTTTGCAAAGGTGCTGTTACCAGTCACATTAGCAGGGGTGTTGTTGAGCTCTGGTTCCTCTCCTGCGGCCTCCAGCTCTTCAACAAAATTGGACGGAAAGAGTCCGGATTTGCCGTTGACTGTGCCACTCCACCAGCCGTCTTCCACCTGCAAAAGAAACAAAACAACCTTTTGGTCTGCCCTTCATTTCTCAAACCTGAAGATCTTGTGGTTGCATGTGAACAAGTTTGATTCCACAAAGGGAAGGGCCTTTTGTCTTGCTCATATAATGCATGCTCTGACTTGCTAAAAAACACACAGCAAACAGTCTTTGGTTTAAATAAACACAAGCTTTAAACATTTTAGTAAATGCATCGCACTGAAATGCAAGTAAAGTGAAAATGCTCAAGAAAATGGTGACAATCCTGTTGGTGCTTTCAAAGTTCAGGTTTTAGGAAGAAATTTAATATTGTCATTAAAAACAAATTAGTTGCAAACTCTTAAAAGATTCTGAAGTTAAACATTTTAAATACCTCTTCTGTGATGTCTATAATGTCTCCAAGTTTGAGCTCCAGTTCATCTTTGTTTAATGGTTCATACTCAAACACCGCCTTGCACTGTCTCTTCTTCTGCTCTGTTGAGAAAAAAGTAAGTTACCCAAACAACATAATGCTTGTCTGGGAGAGTCTTTACTTCCTCTCAGTGTGAGAACAGGATAGGGTGATTTAATCCTACATGTGAGAGAGCAGCTGAGAGCCACACCCCAGACAACTCAGATTATTCAGAAACACACACGTCCAGCCAGATGAGCAGAGGAGTAAATGGAGTAATTACGGAAAATTTAGTTGATGCTAATTCAAACATAAATAAAAAAACAACAGGTGTTACAGAACTTAAAACCAATGTCTTTCAACATGTGCCTTTTGGAAAACTGAGGTTTTCAGCACACCACAATGTAGACATGAACATTTCTGAAGTGTCAAACATTTATTATTATTTATTAATAAACCACACCTTCAGCATTGAAAGCCAGTGTTTGACATTGTGGTTATGGTATATGGAATAGTAATTAAAGTGAATAATTTTGCACTTCAAGGTAAAAAAAATTAACTTTCAAAGTAAACTAATGGACATTTCTACCCATCCATCCATTTTCTGCCACTTATCTGGGATCGGGTCGCGGGGGCAGCAGTCTAAGCAGAGAGACCCAGACTTCCCTTTCTCCAGCCACTTGGGCCAGCTCATCCAGGGGAATCCCAAGGCGTTCCCAGGCCAGCCAAGAAACATACTCCCTCCAGCTTATCCAGGGTCTTCCTCTGGGCCTCCTCCCAGTGGGACGTGCCCGGAACACCTCACCAGGGAGGCGTCCAGGAGGCATC
>JARVGW010000086.1:1783353-1801788 GCA_031762495.1 Anablepsoides rubrolineatus | reverse complement strand
GAAAAATGATCCGAACCGTGACTCAAAAACCGTGACACGATCCGAACCGTGAGTTTTGTGATCCGTTGCACCCCTAAATAACAGTATGGGCTAACACTATGCAGTTAATAATATGGCCTACCCAAAAACTTTGTGTCAACATATATAGCTGTTTAATGATTTGAAATTTTGATATCTTGTTCATTTACAATTGAGCCTCCCATTGGTACTTTTAAAATCAAGTTGTTTTGTTGTCTCAGAATGATGAAATAGAGTTGACACTGAGGCCTAATTTTCTTTATGTACCCTTCTCTTTTTAGCTTTTATGTACAATCATGGCTGAGATCTCAGCACATGTTTTGACCTCAACCAGCACAGATGACCAGCCCCTCCTTTCTCCACGACACTATCAGCACACTGACCAAAATTCAGGCACCCAACTGGTATGTGACAAGTGTCCGGCAGGCAGCTATGTATCCGTCCACTGCTCTCTGACGGCTGTGAGGGAATGCAGCCCTTGCCCTGAGGGTACCTTCACCCGAGGTGAGAATGGTGTTCAGCAATGTCATCGCTGCCACGCTCCTTGTCCTGTGGGCTTTGTCGAGAAAGTGCCTTGCACAGCCACCCAAGATCGTGTCTGCGCCTGTCTAGCCAACAGCTTCCTGTCACGGGACGGTGCCACAAAGTGCAAGCCCCACTCCCTGTGTCCTCAGGGTTCCAGAGTGAAAAAACAGGGCACTGAAACACAGGATGCTGTCTGTAAGCCGTGCACCAAGGGGACATTTTCAGATGTGAAGTCCAATGCAGTCAGGTGCAAAAATCACACCAACTGCCAAGCTCAAGGGCTGGTTCTGCTTATACAAGGAACAAGAGAGACGGATAATGTCTGTGGACTCCCATTTACCACCTCATCAGCTGTCTCCCCCACCACTCCACTGGGGCCTACACAGCCTGTAAATGTTCAGGAACCCATTATTTCCTCAATCTTCACATCACTGGAAAGTCTTACTCATAAAGGTGAGAATAGAAATACAGTTTTTTCTGTTGATTATAGTTGATTAGATTTTGTGTGGCTTTCAAGATTATCTTCCTTTCAATTTAATTATTGTCAGGGCATACAGAAAATAAAGAAACAGAGGAGAAGAATTTAAAAAATCTAGTCAGAAACTTTACTGACAACATCATGGAACCTTTGGTTTATCATTTTTATTACTGATAAAAATTTATGTCAATTCACTCAAAATTTTGCCAATAAGCCATCATTTTGTAAAGTAAAGGACTTTTTTATTGACTTTATATTTAATATTCAGGGGTCAGATTTATAAAGCTTGTGTACGCACAATACGAGCACAGAAACTTGCGTACGCCACTTTTCACGCAAAGTTTGTGATTTATAAAACTCAAACTTGACGTGAAAATGTGCGGTCCCTCACGCCAGCTCTGACCCATGCTTACGCTCATTTTGGAGACGGGAAGCTGCGACACAGATGGTGAAGTGAGGAATTATAGCCACACTGTGTAATGATCACTGTCAGATATTTATTTTACCTTCATAATCAGACTTAGATTTTAGATCAACTTTAGCTTTCTTAACATTATTTTTTATGCTTCTGCTTCTGAGCTATAAGGACCTTGAAATAAAAACTTAAATCTCGCGCACGGGGCGGGGGATGGGTTAAGGGTGAAGAAACGGTCAGCCGCTGATACTAATAGAGCAGGTAGGAGGGGGAGGACTGGGGAGAAAAGCGGTGAACTTATTTCTAACTTTATCTGACTTATTCAGTTTTATTTATTGTTTTTATCGTTCTGCAGGCTCTGAGAGAAAATAAAACCGAAGCTGAGTTTTGGAAACAAATCATGAGATTGCTCTAAACGTCTGTAAACCTACAAAATGAGGGAAAATCTGTGTAAATTACAGACAATCTGTTCAGGTGAGCAGCTGTCAGCACCTGTCATCCTCCAGACGCACGACGGAGCGTGTCCGACCAATCACTGTTTTGACATTGATCAACTGACTGATTTAAATACACCTTAACATTCATGAGGTACTTTGCATTGAATGTTTATGGTTGAGTGTGGACGTGTAGAGAGCAGAACCTGAGGCGGGACCTTGTGCGCAAACTCTGAAGTGCTGCTGTGATCTAAAAAGGAAATTTGCGCAGAAACATGCGTACGCACGGTTTTATAAATCTGAATTTTTTTTGGCGTACGCCATTTTTGCCTTTTGGCCGTACGCTCACTTTTAGTATGGCACATAATCGTTTATAAATCTGACCCCAGATGTTTTTTTATGTACTCATGCATATCCCTCAAACTCTTAAATTAAACTAACATTGGAGATTAACCTTACTTTTAATTCAGTTTATTTATATAGCAGCAACAAAAGTAATTTCTGTTCATTGTACAACAGCATTTATATAAAGTTGGTAAAAGTTATCTAATACATATTTCTCTTTCCTTATTTGTTTTGCCCCTGTGTCTGCTTCTGCCTTGTCACCTATTTAAATGTTTTAAAATCATTTTCAGACAGCCATAGCCAGCATACTGCTCCTCTCTACAGGAACAACAATAACACGGTCACTGCTGTTTTTGTTGGCGCAGAATTGATGGCATTTCAGTCAGTTAAAATGACCCCTTCTGAGCTGTGACAGAAATGGTGAGGTTAGTTGAGGGTAATGCACAATGCAGAGGGATATTCTATATCTGTCAATTAGTAGAAGGAGAAGGGATTGCCAACATCATTCTTTGAAGAAAGAGAGGTATTTAGTTTTTTAATGTAAAAAATGATATTTTAGAATACAGCCAGCATTCAAACTGCTTGGCTTTTTTTATATTTAGGCTAAAAAAACAGAAAATAAATATCCTTGGAGTCTGACATGTTCAGTAAAAAAATTAGAATGAAGATGATGAAATTGTAGTTGGTAAGTCGAGACCTTGTTTGGCAGTTCTGTGGCAAACAATTTTATGAAATAGTTTAGAAAGAAAACTGAACAGGTTGAAAAATAGGACCCAAACAAAATATGAAGATATCTACGCAGCACTGGGAGAAATTAACTTCTATTTTTTACCTACACAAGAAAATGCATTTAACATGTAAAAGGTGAATTTTGTGTGACATTTCCCCTTTAACATGCTAAAATTGTACTGCGAACAAAATTATAAGTTTATTGCTTTTACTTTTTCTTCCACCAGTGCTGCAGTCTCCTCCTGAAGAGATGAGTTTTTCACTGGAGCTGTCCAGGAAATTGGACATTGATAGTCCGTCTAAGTCCATATTCTGGGGTTGACTTGTACATTTGTCTACTGGTCAAACAAATGATGCAGTTGGTTCATTACTGTTTGTTTTTTGATGTGCATTACTGAACTCACGTTTTAGCCAAGTAGAGTAAACCTAGACAACAGAAACGTTTACATAATCAAGTTGTCTATTTGTTACTAGATGGTGTTGAGCCAAGTTGTAGTGGAGGGAGTTAACTATGCCTCTCAAATCTGGAGTTCTACCCACTTCCTTGGAGGGAGGATTGTGTAGATGGAGTTGGTTTTTGCTGCTTTTATGACAAAACTAAAGGTGACTAAAGCTGAAAGTTTATTGACAGGTCACAGTGACAGCGTGTACAATATACAGTGACATCTTTTGGATCAATGTAGCATATCGCCATAGGTAAACATGTAATTAACAACAGTGATAGCAGGATAGCACATAGTTGTTTTTTCCCACTATAATATATCAAACGTTTGAGAGAGATTCGTGTTATATGAGTCAGAGGACGAACATTTTTTTTTCTTGTTAACCACAGATATGAATAGAAGACAAGGAAGTCAGTTGCACATTTGCATGCTCAGAATCAGACGAGTTGCTCCTTGAAGCTTTCCATCTTGCTTATTTAATAACCTGCTTCTGGGAGCGGACCATTTTCAGCTAAATGACATGTAGAAGCACCAGCTGCTCTGTATAAACAAACTCCTCCACAAAGTTCTGACCAAACACTGCAAACCGCATTAGTCTGTAAAACAGATTTCTGACTGGGGCCAGTCTACCAGATGGGGTGTCTGTAAGGTTGTCAAATGTCTTATACTAGCTGAAATGTCCCATATTTTTAGCCAAATTGAAGTGTCCCATACGGGACGCTGTTTCAATGTACTTATTTTATTTGCCTAACCTCCTGAGTTAAAGGGGGGTCCCTGAGAGATGGTACTGAAATGGCCAAATGCAATGACCATATGAAACACTGAGGGCCTCGTACCTTCTTAAGTGAAAGGATCCACATGACAGAAACACAAACTGCAGCAGTTCCATTTAATCCATTTATTGAACTTTAGCAAACTATATACGTAGACTATTGTTAGTGTGCTGGGTAAGCATATTTTTTATAAAAAATTTTTTTTTATAAATCTATAAAACTGCCACAAATGTATTATCAAACTATTTAATGGCACATTTGGCCTAACCACTGAAAACATGTATGAAATAAGAAATATGAAACATATAAAAGGCATACAAAACATGTAGTGTTTATGTAAATGTAATATAGTCCTGATACATGTTTCAATATATTTGTTCTCGACAGTTATTTTCTGAGGTAAATGCTTAGAAAAGTTTGATAATCACATGTTTATATTTACATTTCTTTATCCTTCTGTTTAGTGAGGCCATCACAAGCTGAAAAAGTTTAAGAATTTTTTTAAATTATTATTCCATCCTTGTTGTTCTATCATGTTACATGGAAATAACAGAAACAAGACTAAATCTTGTTTTGGTGGATTTAACTCAAATGCTGGGGAAATAAGAAATATTGTATGGTTCAAGCCCCACCACTGGCGGAGCTGTCCCGTTTTTTGGAGGGGCTGAGGTGGCAAACCTAGGTCTCAGCAGGAGATAACAGATGGAATTATAAATCAGTCTTAAGCCATAGAAACCTAATCTAGCTGGTTGATAATTTGTACCTCTGATATGTATTGGCAAATTCTTTTTAGCGAAGGTTTTAAAGACAAAAATTATGCAGTGTGACCACTGCTATGGCATTTTTCCTCAGTTATTTTTTCTAAGCTCATTGGTAGTCACTCCTGAGCATAAATGTGTTAGTGGGGTGGATATTCATTTCCAGAATTAATATTTAAACAAATATACAATTTGGTGTACATTTTACAGTTTGCTGTACATTTTCTGGGAAAAAAGACAGACTATACAGTACATTGCTTAATACTTATTTAATTAATTTTTGTTTTATTTATTCACAGAATTGTCACATTTTTTCATGAAAAAAGTTTTGTTTTTTATTCCTGCATTGTGCAGGGTGCGATCAGAGCTGAGAGTCACTGCTTTCAATCACACAGAACTTATCCAGCACAGCAGCATTATAAATCAGCAGCAGGGCAAGATGAGACAATTCCAACTCAGACTGATCATTTCCACCTGTTGCGCTCATGAAAATGTTTTTATTGTAGTTTAAAACCAGGATGCCCTCTGTTCTTACGAGGTGTGCTGCATACAGCATATGCAAACAGCTTGAGGGAGCTATTTAATAAAGGGATAACCTGGCTGTTTTTAAAGTGGGTTTGCATGTTAAATTTTAAAATGAAGACCTCACATGATGTTAGCACTTGGAGTAAGTACTTTCAGCTACTATCAGTCTACCTCTGAAGCCTCTTTCAGCAACCCAGCTGCAGTCAGCTGAGAGGAGGAATGCTCATATCTGCTCTCGCACTAATTTACAGAGCAGGATGTAATTTTTACTGTAATGTTATTTCTCTGATACTGTCACACTAAAACCCAGTTCTGAACCCAGAATACATTTGACTCACAGCCTCAGTCACTTGTTCACCTCGTCCACCGCGTGTGCCTCTTGGTTAAATTTGATATTCTCACAAAATTTAATGTGGGTCTGAGCATTAAAGTCATGAAATTATCTTATTGAGTTGATTTATGACATCAACCTACACTAACACCACTTGGAGTACTCTATCCAACAGAATCATGGATGCCATCAGGAAAGTTGAGGAAGAAGAGCAGAGTGTTGTTAGCGCTGCTTGTGTGACAGATTACTTCATGAATTAAAGTGTTAACATGCTCTCCTGTGATTTTTGTATTTTATTGTCAGAGATAAGCGTATCTCCCTTGAGAGTAATTTGAATTCTCCCTGTCTTTGTCTCTCTGTCCCCCCTCAACTCTTACTTTTGTACCATCTCCATGCTTTTTTTGTTCTTTATTTTTGTCCTGCTACCTTATCTTCGTTTCCATCAACTGCAATGCTTTACATCATAGGTACCTTCAGCAAGTCAGCAGCCATCCAACTGAAGGAAACTTCAGCTGGGGAAGATGACAGAGCAGATAAGCTACTGATTACCCACCGTGAAATTTCCTCTCCACTCAATCAGGATTCACCACGTACTCCCCTGCCCACTGCTCACAAGCAGGCCATGGACCAAGAAGTACAGTTGGGACAACCCAAGCCCGAGTCTAACAAACAAGCAATGGAGGATCTTCAGAGTCTTGATATCATCAAGATTCAAAGAGGTATCAGTATTGTAGCCAGCCAGAGTAGTGGAGGCAGAGACTACAATTACTACAGACCCAGTCGAAGGGCGTCCCCAAGACGAAGCGCCCATGATCACTTTGACATCAATGAGCACCTGCCCTGGATGATAGTCCTTCTGCTGCTGCTGGTGTTGGTCGTGATTGTAGTGTGTAGTGTGAAGCGAAGCTCTCAGGTGTTGAAGAAGGGCCCAATGCAGGACCCCAATGACATCATGGAGAAGGCCATTCAGAAGAAACCACCTGTGCCTTTGACGCAGGTCAGAGAGAAGTGGATCTACTACTCTAACGGACAGGGTAAGTCTATTATCAAAACCTAATGCCTGCCACTGTTCAACCATTCACCACAAGTTGAGCTGATGTGACTATAATACACTATATTGACAAAAGTATTCGATCACCTGCCTTGACTCATATATGAACTTACGTGGCATCCAGTTCCTAATCTATAGAGTTCAATATGATGTTGATCCATCCTTTGCATCTAAAACAGCTTCAACTTTGGGAAGGCCATCCACAAGGTTTAGGAGTGTGTTTATGGGGATTTTTGACCATTCTTCCAGAAGCACATTTGTGAGGTCACATATTGTTGGACAGAAGACCTGGCTTTCAATGCATCCCAAATGTGTTCTGTCGGGTTGAGGTCAGGACTCTGTGCAGGTCAGTCAAGTTCATCACACCAGGCTCTGCCATCCATGTCTAAATGGACCTTGCTTTGTGCACTAGTGCAGTCATTTGGATGGGTGAGCAAAAACATTTGACAATATAGTGTATTTATCTTTAAAATTATTGTGTATATTAATACAAGCATCAGTGGCTGTATAGCTGTATAGAGTTTTCAACCTGCTGTCTTGCGTCTGATTTCTCCATACCCTTAAAAATGTCTTATTTTCATAAAAGTTTGAGTTCTTTTTCAAACTGACTGTTCTAGTTGTATGGTAAATGGACTGTACTTGTATAGCGCCTTTCTACCCAACCAGGATACTCAAAGCGCTTCACACTACAGTCTGTGTCCTCATTTACCCATTCACACAGCACTCTACCAGATCTCCTACAAAGCTAACATGTACAATAAACTATGGAGACTAATCAGTGCCAATCACATTCCTAGACTGATGGGACACACATCAAAGGCATTAGGGCTAAGTATCTTGCCCAAGGACACAACAACTGAGACAGCTGGACAGGGGATCGAACTGGCGACCTTCCGGTTCCAGGACAACTCCCCTAACCACTCTTCCACAGCCGCCCAATGTGATGACATGCTTTAGTTTTGCTGATGTAGAACCATCTGCTGATGTGTTTGAAATGCTGTTACCATCTCATTCAATCAATTCTACCCCAAAGCACATGATGTAGAGGGCAGTGGTTACACAAACAAGGGCATGACCCTTTTTGTAGAACCACCGTGATGTCACTATCCATGTTTGATCTGCTCTTTTTTCTCATTCCCCTGGTATTTTTCACCATTTTTAGTTTTTCTTATTTTTTTAAGTTCTCACTTTTTGTGTTTGACATTTTTTAAAATCATTTCTTTTGCCTCTTCTTTTTACAAATTTGCCTTCTCAAGATTATATTTGATTGACTCAGTTTAAAACTTTTGTATTCCCTATCTCAGTTTTGTTCTTTTTTATACTCTTTTTTTTTGTCTTTTTGTAAATATAAAAGAGAAACAGGAATAAAACATAAACTTAAAATATATTAAGTAAGTAAGTATAAACACAGTTCACATACATTTATGTCTGTTGCATTAAGGTCCACCAGTATTGTATTTTCACAATAAATGACAATCATTCTCTAGTATTTCCCTTTGCATATCTTTTTACAATATGTTTTTTTTGCATATAAATTATTGCCATTGCATTTTTGAAGACAGGTCTAAAGTTTAGAAACTGGTTTCACCTGAGTGTCATAGAAGTGTCTTAACTGCAAGTACCGGAATAAGTCTTTAACTTTTTTAAATGACTTAAAGGTATTTCTATTGGTCAAAGTGCCTATTGCTGTTATGGTTCTGTGTCTCGTCCTGTTTTGCCCTTTTTTTTGTCTTGTACTCCTCTGTACAATTCACCTTTTTCTTTTTTTATATTTTGTCATAATTTCTCCATGATTTTTAGTTTCTTTCCACTCTCATTTGGATTATTAACCTTCCATCAACATTTAGGGAACATTTTGGTCCACCACAAAGCTCTCAATCTTACCATGACAAAGAGGGAAAACCCATTCTCAGGGGACACTTCCTGCCTGAGACACTCGAGTCTCCACTTGGAAACACAGTTGATGTGTGTGTATGTCAGAGTGTGTGTTTGTATGTGTGATGAAGCTGAGCCACCCGCCACTCTCTGCTCCCTCTGTGACCATCCACAGAGAACTGGAATAATCTGGTTTCAACTGCATCAGGGTTGTTTGGTTGGCAAGGCAAGTTAGTGGGTCAATCAGGTCTGTTACAGGACAAAGAAGAGATATATGCAGTGAAGGAAATTAAAAGTCTGTGAAACAGGTTTCTTTCAAGTGTGTGTGGTTGATACGGGAAATGATGTTTCCATTCCATTACCAAAAACCTTAAATGATCTGAGAAGGAAAAGTGTAAAGTTTGAAGCACTAGACAAAATGTAATCTATTCATGAGTGATAGTCAAATTGGAAGCTGTCATATCTAATACAACTGTTTCTCAGATGAACCTTTTAAAACACTTGTGTGTTGTCCTGACTGGATGAGTAATCCCGTGCCCATGTGTATGCATTTATCTGGGGAAATATGTATGCACACGCAACTCAGACAGCTAGTTTACTCTAGTATTTCTTCTCTGGAACATAAAACAAAATGACTTCTTAATCCATTCAAGGTGCGTGGCTGGCTCCCCTTGAAAGTTGTAATGCTCCATTACTAGAGCAGATAAAGTATTTGGGCAATAAATGAAAAAAGAAAGGGAAGTGGTAAAACACAGATCACACACATACAATGCTTGGTATTTGCTTAGAGCCAGCCAGGAAATAGTGAAAAAGGTTATTCCTCCATGGAAAGGCTGAATGGGTCTTTCTGGGACCACAGGCCAGGTTTGGTATGCACAGGATCTCTGAAAAAATTATGTTTTTAGGTTGTGTGTTTGTGTGTGTGTGTGTGTGTGTGTGTGTGTGTGTGTCTCACAAAAATGCTTTATAAAAGACAAAAGAACTAATTGCACAGATTGTCCAGGTTTATCTCCAAGCTTATAACCTTAACAAAAAATATAATGTTTAACATAAAGTATTTTACTTCAGTCTTCTTATTTAGATAGGATATTTAGGATATTATTGTTGTGTATCTATCATACTGTCATAGACGTTATTTTGTTCTAATTTGATTTGGGGCAGCATAGCAGTGCAGTTATTACTCCAGCATGTACTGAACTAACTCAAAGGTCTAGACATTAGAATTTCTTTAAATAAAACTGTACGTTTGAAATTAAATTGAAAATTGGACTTGATTAAAAAGTTAATAGAAAATTGGAATTGATTAAAAAGTACATGCATTGATCTTCTTTATAAGTTTAAGTCTTCGGCAAAACCATAAACGTTCATCCTTACTAAGTAATGTCACTAGGAATTTAAAACTAAAGATGTCCCAGAATTATCTTTGTCATCTAAACTGAACTACTGTGTTTTGTATGTCAAACAGAAATGCATTAAGTTCTTTAAAATGCATCTCCTTTTTATTAAGAAGATACAAGCATTAGCAAAACAATGTCTTAAATAACTTGTCCCTGGCCTAAAGCAAAATATAAAGCAACAGAGGACATCCTTCATAAAAATGCAGAATAAAAAAACATCAGTGAACTCACCTTGTCAGTTAGCTTTGTACAAGTATGGGAAAATGACATTTTATTTTATAGATATTGAAAAAATACACTAACGGTTTGCCAAAGCAATTTTAATACACACAATTTATGTTATACAGTAAGTATATAGAGCTATGTACTGTCATTTTTGTATGTTCCCATTCAATAATGAAATTGTGCTTTGTGTTTAACCCATTACACAGGAGATACTCCCGGGGAGCTGGTAAAGATAGGTTACCTTGCTCAAGAACACCACAACGTATAGGCATGGCAAGGAAATATGGGGAAATATGGGGCTCTAAATCTAAAATAAAATGTTAATGTTGACATTATCGCAGGATGACATCATCCTGCCCAGCTAACGCTAACCAATGCTAATGCTACTAATGCTGCTGAAGATGGTATTTATAAATTCAAAATGTTTTCATTGAAAACTATGGATGGTACCTGTGGTCCAGAGGTTTGAAGTGCAGCTCACACTGCAGCCGTTTCTGCAAGTTTGATGTCTTGACTGGAAGCTTTAGCAGTGTTAGCCAATGATACAGACATGACACTCCAGTAGAGAAGCGTGTGCAGAGCGTGACGCCATCTTGTTATTTTAAAGGCACAGGGTTATGTTAATTATGTAAAGAATGCAGACTATTTACAAAATTACCAGTTTTATTTTTATGGATTAGCCGAAATATACATGTACTCTATAACACAATTACACACACAGATACACTGAAATAAAAACTTTATTTTACCACAGTTGAATGGGTATTTTCAACGACAACCTTGTCAAAACTTTTCAAAACCGAAATTGTCAAAACTGAAGACACAAACCAAGGCATAATTTAGCATTTTGAAAACATACTTTAAAAATACACAACAATTTACCATGAAATAAAGTCTTCAAGCTCATGTGTTTGATCTGATTGAGCCATTAATGTTTTGCTTTGGTGTAGAGTGCTTTGATTAAAATTCTCCCCTGATTTAAGTTAGGATTAAGGAAGTTAGCAAAATGTAGTTAAATAAAACCATGTGGCTACTACTAGATGGGAGAGGTGATTGCTTGTGGCAAATATATACTTTTTCTGGTTCCTCATAGCCCTAATAGACGGCTAAAAAGAAATGAGGGGTAAATGGTCTGAACGTTTAAAGTGCTTTATTAAGTCCTTATGAATTCCAAAGCTCTTTACACTACAGTCATGCCCCCCATTCCCCCTGAATTTCCCCTCCGCGGAACAATAAAAGCTGTTTCTATTCTATTCCATTCATACACACTGATGGTAGTAAGCTATGTACATTGTAGCCACAGCTGCCCTGGGGCACAGTGACAGAGGTGGGCTGCAATGCACCAGTGCCACCAGACGCTCTGCCCACCACCAGCAGGCAAGGTGGGTGAAGTGTCTTGCCCAAGGACACAATGAGACAGATGGATTGGGGGATCGAAACAGCAACCCACCGGTTACAGATCTTAAATCACTGAATTTTTCCCTTTTTATTATTTTTATAAGTGGATATCTAAAAAGTGCAATAAATGATGATAAACACTTTTCTACACACTCCCACACAATCATAAATAACAGAGATCAAAATATCAGATGTTTATTTCTACAAAATAAACATCCCAGTGAAATACCAATGTCCAAGTTTGCGCACATCAATCTGAGATTTAAAGTATATTTGAGCAGCGGTGTTGATCATAACCAAGAAAAAAGATCCCTTTAAACTCTTTAGAGAAGATCAAGTGGAAAACAGGTTACACTGGGTGAGGTCTTCACCATATGATTTATAACATATATTTCCTAATAAAGATCTTGAAGCAAACATGAAAGAAAACAACAGCATACCTGCCCACCATCCTTCCTCATTAAACATCCACACCATTTGTCATGCCAAGATCCACATCCAAGCCCAGCGGGATGCCATGGTTTAGAATATACTGCTCAGTGCAGTATCAGGGTGGGCCTGGGTAGCCTGCCTTCTCTGAGGCCTGGGACTGATTGTGGAGAACAGAATGAGAAGAGTTTGTTGCTTGATTGGAGGTACATAGCCCCTGCTGTGCTCCCACAAAACTGCACACATTTCAGCAATTTAATGTTGTGTGTTACTAAACTGGAATATACATGAGAGGATTATCATTCATTTAATAATGATTATTTGTTCAGATTTTGATGCACGCACCATGCTTTGAATTGTGCTAAACAAAACATCCTTAACTTACAGACAAGAAAAATAAGACAAACTGTGAGAAACCAATATTTTTTTCTTTACTTCTTTATATTTTAGTGCTAAGGTTTATTTCTGGATAGTTCCAGTTTTCAGGATGATTTGCTGTCTTCCCTAATGTAGTGGTTATCAGTATCTGATGGAGTAGCTGTGGTGCAGTTACCACTTGGTCGGGCAGCCAACCTGGGATCAGAAAGTCACAGGTTCGATTCCCCGCCATGCCCACATGTTGTGGTGTTGGCCACTTGTATCCATGATCTTGTTCTTTCGGTCACTACCCAAAGCTCGTGACCATAGATGAGGAAAGGAAGAGTAGATCTGTCCATAAAAGTTAAGAACAGAATCGGGACAAAGGACAAACTTGGGTCTAACTCTCACAATGAGCCCGACTTACTTGCAATGTGAACCAGGCTCTGACAGTACAGGGACCTAACAGCCCGTATCAATGGGCCTGGTACCCCATACTCCCAGAGTACCCCCCACAGGACTCCCCAAGGGACACTGTCGAATGCCTTCTCCAAATCCACAAAACACAAGTAGACTGGTTGAAAGAACTGTCATACACCCTTCAGGACCCTGCTGAGGTTGTAGAGCAGGGGTCCCAAAACTTTTTCCTGTGAGGGCCACATAACTTTTCCCTTCTCTGATGGGGGGCCGGGGTCAGTTTGTAACAGAAAAAGTGTGACTGTCGCAGGGGTCGCAGGGGTAAACATTTATTGTTTTCCAGAAACCAGGAAATAAATAATAATACTATTAATGAAATAAACAACAGTAGTTATGAAATAAATAACCAAATAACCCTCTCTTGGATCTTTGCAGAAAAATAAGTCAGGAAATGAATAAAACTATCTGTGAAACTAGATACTGCATAGCAGTAACATAATGACCCCCGCATGCACCAGAAGTCAGAAGTCTTTATTCCTATATGCTTAGTCTTCCTGGTCCCCACCCATAAAGCCCCACTTTGTTTACTGTGCGGTGTATGGTACTTGTTGAAACAATCACACTAGACCTGGCAAAAGTGTAGTGCATGTCAGAAATAGTTATCACCCTTTCTGTTTTTCTCCTACCAACTCGCTACATTTTTCAACAAATAAATTAATACAAGAGCCATAAATAACAAATGCTTTTGCTCACAAGTCAAGGATGGAATATGAGACAGATTTTTTTGTGGTGCAGCAACCAAATATTGGGTTATGTGCTGTTATATACAAAGTGAAAATGAAGCTTTCCTTTTTAATGCACATCCTGATGTCTCAGTTTGTTCTATCCTGGCAGTTGTTTGTCATATTAGATGACATGTAGCACAAAAATTACCCACAAATTAACTTGCTCCATTAACCTACTTTCAAAGGCAAACATGACATGTGCAAGCTGACACACTGAATCCTCAACAGCCGTTCTGTAGGTCATTAAAATGAGTCCAACTGGGGAATTTCTCCTCTGTCACTGTGTGCTACTGTCAGCAAGATGGGTTTGACCTGACAGGCCCGCTGCCCAGAAGGTTGGCATGCAACTCCCAGAGGAATCATGCAGGTTTATTCATCATGAACAGAAGTAGGAGAACTGACTGTGTGTCCTTATGTTTGTTTATTCTTGAAGCAATTTGGGATGAAAATACATAGTAAAATAAGATCACATGAAGCTTTAGTTTAAGATTAGGGTTCTGGATGTTGGTGAGATTTAATTACAATGTAAGCATCAACATTAAGCTGACATTAATGTCTTATTGTATTGTTAAAATTTTCATATGTTTTTCTTTTTTTCATTCTATTTCTGCACACTTTGCACAGTTTTACCAATATATTGAAGGTCTCTGCAGTACATATGTTGAGTTTCTTGTTCTGTGGGCAGGAGGGGGGAAGAAAACTCTTTAACCTAAACAGCTCATCCGAGCTTTCAGCCTCACAGCGCTCTCATCCGAGCGCCAAACCTGTCATTTGTATCAATCTTACGTATCTGTTCATAATCAATTCTGGTCCTCGAGATCCTTAGCCCTGCATGTTTTACTTTTTTCCCTTCTTTAACACACCTGATTCAGTCAGTAAATCACCTCTTCCAAGTTCTGCAGAAGCTTGAAAATCATCCATTCATTCAAATCAGGTGTGTTGGAGAGCAGAGAAAGAAGTAAAACATGCAGGGCTGCAGACCAGGAGGACTGGATTTAACTATCCCTGCAATAAATCAGTCTAATTTCACTTTGTCTTTGTGTGAGTCTTTCCAGGTTGAAATGGCACAGTGCCACTTTACCTTGTTTAAGGATTTCACATTTATCTGGCTCTAGACTTTAATTTCTGTGTTCATGCAGTGTTTTTTTATAGATTAATTTTTACAAATAAGTGCTTGTATGTGAGGCCATGAATCACTGCTAGCAGCTAAGTCCATTTAATCTGCCTTCTCCAGTAAATCATCCCAGATTTGTTGCTAGTAGCCTGTTTACTGCCACAGACAGTAATCTGGGATCAACCTGATTCTTATCATAAGTGAAGAAATTATTTCTGTGTGCATGCTCTTTTACTTTTAGGAGCTGTTGTACAAAAATCATTTCTTGCTCATGTTTTTCTTTTTCTTTTTTTTATAAGAGGGGAAATGATGATAATTTTTGTAAACAGAACTAGAAGAGCACTTTGAATCTTTCAGATTTTACATCTGAAAAAAGCTCTGTCCTCATGAGAACAACAAAGATGTTTGTACTTATACTTCTGTCAGTTACAGTGACACAAGATAGAGGTTCTACTTCATCCTCAGTCTACAAAAACGTTTTAGTTGTTGCTTTTCTATGCACCATCCTTAGATTTTTTTTTTCTTTTTTCAGCATATTCTTCACTTTTTCTAGTGTTGTTTTGTTGCCACATACAAATCTGGCCTAGTTACTGCAATGTTTGAGTTGTTTTCTGTGTTTCCATGTGAATGAAAACATTTCTGGAAGTGGTGCTGTGTTTACAGGAACATTGTAGACCTAGATTCACACTCACTGTACATTGGACCCTGTTGGTCACAATCCAAATTTCACTGCAGTTTGTTTTACAAAGTCAGGCGTGAACGTCCTCTAACTGAGAAAATAAAGACAAAAGGTCCGTGTTTTATTTGTGGTCAGCTGGTTTCACTTCAGCTACTATTATCACAGGAGAAAAACTAAAGTTCTTCAATTCTTAGACTTAAGAATTTAGATAACTGACACTTACACTTAAATCTGAGAATAGGAGCAAATCTAGAAAACTTTCAGCACTTAAGTTTAAAAATCCACTCTAAGAAGTTTGATAAATACAGGCCCAGATGTTGGCAGATTTAAAAGTTCCTAAAGCTTAGGAATACCAGTTATTTATTTTGACCACTCTCCACAAAACCTACACTATTTACGACCTCAAAGAGAAATTATTACAAGACATGTCTAAGAACAAAAAGTTTAAAGCAGGGGTGTCAAACTCCAGTCCCCAAGGGCCGCTATCCTGTTAAAAATGCATGTTTTGGACTATACCTATGGTTTCATGTGTCTTTGTTATTATTGACTGTTTTAATTCCACAATAACGCAAATTTAGGTATGTTTGTGTACAGAGCAATTTGAGTCAAACTGACTTCCAGCTATCTGTATGGTTGAACCAAGAGTGCAGACAGACAAACAGAGACGTTATAGAGAAAAAAGACAGATGACAGCAAACTTACATAAGAAACTTGGGAGGAGCAAAAAGTGTAGGCTACACAAGGTGGACTGATTAAACCCACACATAGGGAGAGTAGAGATAGGCAACACCTGGGACTGAACTGATTGCTGGGGGTGGCAAGGAGGACTAGAAAAAGACTGAGGGCTGAACAGAAATCACACTGGAAATATTACACAAGGTTAAAAGTGGAGAATAATCTAAACTGAAAGGAAAGCTCAAGTAATAGAAACTTACAGAACCCCAGAAAATCAAACCAAAACCCCAAAACATGACATCATGGCTAAATCAAAATTTAAAGTACGTCAAAAAAGTATTTAAAAGGTTTATTTTAAAGTGCAAATACGTCTAATGATAATTGCAAATTGATCCTTATTCCAATCTGTACAGTTTATATAATACAAGTCAATAAGACATTAAAATGACAGATTATTGCCTATGCACAACTTTTTATTTATTTATTTCTGGAAGCATTTAATCTGTTTCAGAAGATTATTGTAACCATTGTTTCCCCATTTTCCGTAGTTCATCCAATCAGTTTTCTTTCCTTTTTGAGGTATGAAACAGTTAATTATTGGTTTAAAAACATTCCTATGTCCTTTGTAACTGTAAATTTTTTATTTATTTTTTGCTCAGGGGTGGATATCTTGAAGCTTGTGGCAGCCCAGCTCGGTGCCCAGTGGATTAGCATCTATCAGTCACTGGGCAACACCACAGAGCGAGAGGTGGCCGCCTTTTCCAATGGCTACTCATGCGATCATGAGCGGGCGTACGCGGCGCTGCAGCACTGGACTATACGAGACAGTGACGCCAACCTGGCCAAGCTGATCAGCGCCCTGCATCGACAGCGCCGCATCGATGTGGTGGAGAAGATCCGTTATGTCATGGAAGACAACTCACAGGCAAGTTGAATAGACAAAAACTGGGTTTTTTTTGTTTTGTTTTTTTGGTCTTTCCTAAAATAATACAATTGTTACACTGTAGAAAATGATGGACCAACTCATCTCCAGTGCCACATATTTATTTTTGGAAAAACTGCAAAAACAAAAAATACAGTATAACAGGGGTGCACTTGATGCGTGTCTGTACTCTGCTTCATTGCATACTAACCTCTTCTACACAATATTACAAAAACCAGAACAGAATACATTTATGCTATAAAACACAATAGTAATGTAATCACCAGTATCAGGACTTTTACCTCCACTTAATAGCTTTTTACTGTAGCCAAGGAGCTTTGGATCTTTCCTCACTATTTACTTTCCTTCTCTCCTTCTTCCTCCTTCTCCTTTTACATATGAGCAATTTGTAAAAAATTAATGTTCCTGAGCGCACTCCTCAAGGTCAGCACAGCACACTGAAAGTTTTGTTCTGGCCAAGACACACTAGCTTGATATAAGTGGTTTTTCATCACTATTTAATTATCAATTAATCATAGAGTAAAGGGAGAAGATCCCAGAGAAGATAGAATAAATTACCTATGGACCAGGTGTACACAAACAGATGGAAGGTATATAAAGTGGTGCCTTGCCAACACCTGGACTTCTCTGACCACATTGTTGGTTCCTACTCACTGCCCTGTGCTGAAACACAACAGGCCCACTCAGAGGACCACCACTGTGTGACCCAGCACAACAGTTCAGATGCTTTTCAGGACTGTTTTGAGAGAACCAGCTGGCAGATTCTTAGAAAAGTAGCAATAAATAAAGATGGGGTGAATTTGGAGGAATACATGTTGTCTGTTTGCAGTTGCGTTGACTTTACTGCCACCAGGAAGATCATCATGTACCCCAACCAAAACCCCTGGTTTAATAGTAACATGTAGTATCTGTGATTCAGCCTTCAGATCAGGAGACACTGAGGACTGCAAGGAAGAACATGAAGATACAATACTGGTGGATGTTTCTGTTTTTGTAGCAAATCCACTCATCTCTAATCTTTTAGTTTTTTGCTCACAGCAATCCAAGAGGCATCTTCTGAAAAAGTGTTTGTAAAGCAGAGAGCCAGTCAGAAACATGCCCATAAAATACATATGGTCACCACAATGATAGTAATACAGATGTGGGTAAATGTGCAGCCGTTTAAAATCTTTTATTTTACATCATTTAACCAAGCCTAACATACAGCAAAACAAGCTCACTAACAGACTGTTCACAGTAGGGTTGGGCAATATTGGCAAAAAAATTAATCACGATTAATTGGGGTATTTAGCCGATAACAATTAATTTGACGATTA
>JARVGW010000086.1:1768780-1779603 GCA_031762495.1 Anablepsoides rubrolineatus | reverse complement strand
ATTGTAGTGTGAAGAGCTTTGAGTGTCCTGGATGGATAGAAAAGCGCTATATAAGTACAGTCCATTTACCATTTACTGAATACCAGACATTTGAGATTATTGAATACCAGACATTTGAGGCAAATAACTTGGCATGGTAAAGGTTTAAGAGACTGGAGGAAAGTAAGGTATTAGTATTTCTTCTTCTTATCTTAACAAATGGAATGTAAGGAACCAGAAGAGCAGCGTCTCTTGCTCGACATCTGTCAGACCAGCAACACTTTAGTAAAACAGCCACCTTTACCTCGATTCGTCACAATTCAGGTAGTAGGGAGGTCAAACAGTGGCAAGGAACCGTTGTGGCTTCTTGCTCGCTTGGACTCTACAAGGCACGATTTACTCTTTCAGCGCCAGCCCGGTCTACGTCAGTTGTAACGAAGAGGTCAGGCTCACTGGATCTTGATTCCAAAATAAGACTTGCTTCCCACAGGAAGTCAAGACAAAATTGATTTGAGCTCTTGTTTGGGTCGCACTGAGGAGTTGATGTGTCGCAGCCGGGAAATTGGTCCTTTGGCTTAGGGACGAACTTCTCTGCCAAAAACACTAGTTCTCCCGAAGGAGAACAGCTGATCAGTGTTGACAGAAGGGAGGTTCGTCTCTCTCTCCTGTCCGGGCAGACACTGTTAGTTACTAAAGAACAAGTTGTTTTTTTTTCCACCCTCAGGGTGAGGTTAGTACAGGAAGATAAGGAAAGTGTTAGAAGAAGTTGCGAAGGCCAGACTTATCTAACATTATTGCTTATGTGGAGTTCAGAAACAAAACATATTATAACCAGAGTTGCTCATAAGTGGTGTGCAGGTGCGCATGCGTGATTAAAAAAGAAAAAGTGCACCAAATGTAATGTCATAAAGCTCCCTTTCGTACCTAAGATTGTACCTGAGATTATGAAAACAACAGCTAGCAGGGTCGCAAATGCGGCATGATTTCTTAAAAATAAAACAAAACAAACAAAAAATTCCAGTCTCACTGGTGTGACTGGATCGTCGTTCTGTGAGAGGAGGGCAGTGACGCACTGATATATAACGATTAAATGGACACTGCTTTAAACGAATCAGACGAAGTCCAGAACCATTTTATCCAATCAGAGCAGAGCAGGGCGGGACTTTCAGTGAGAGCTGTTGTCAGCTGCAGGTTGAAGCAGCGGCTGCAGCAATCAGTCCTGACATCTCCTCCTGCACTTTGCTCCTGAGCTACCAGAGACTTTGGTCTCTTAAACCTAACTTTACATTAAACATATGTTCAGAGCGTTGTTATCGAACAGATCGGTCCAACTTTGTGTCAGTGACTAAACTCTCTCCTCCTGAGAGACGGGAACATGCCTCAGTGCTCGCAGGATGAGAGTCTTTCTGTGAGATTCACTGCTTGAGTTCTTCTAAACCATACCTCTAACAGAAGAACATTTATTTGCCCCATATCAAAGCAAAGATGAGTCTATTTAATGTAACCCCCACCAAAAAAATAAATAAATAAAAATAAAAACTCGCCATGTTCTCTAGGTGAATGAATTTTAAATGTTATTTGAATTTATCAGAAAGATCCACATTTATTTTTTTACAGTTTTGATAACAACAAGGTTCTTGATGTGCTAAACAAGAATTTAAGGAAGTTTTTATTGTCATTCGCATCACACATATATGTGGTGGAACGAAATTCTGTACCCAAGGTCCCGGTATATCCAAAGATAAAGATAAAACAAATAAATATACTCAAGGATTAAAATTACAAAATTTACAAGAAGAAAACCTGATACAAACTATGTGCAACAATGCCAGAATTGCAAATAGACATGCATTGAATGTGCAGTTACAGATTTTTTGGGGTCTTGTGTTCCAGTCTGTGGTTTAAGAGTTGTATGCGAAGGTTTGGGCACACTTGTTATATTTCCTGATTTACATTTATAAAAAATTGATTGTTTGGATAAAAAATATCAATTAAGTATATCATATAGGGGACAATCAATGATATTTGAGAAGTTGAGGTGACCTGTCACAGCCTAAATTACGTTCTAAGTGGAACAGAGTTTTTGTCCCTCTAAAGGATCCATCAGAGGCCTGGGGTCAAAAACAGTTTCCTTGATTATTTCACTCGAGGTGACCCCTACACTATTGTACATGTTTTTGGGGTGTGGGGGAAACCGGAGTACTTGGAAAAATCCCATGCAAGCATGAGGAGAACATCCAAAGATTATGGGAAGGAATACCTAAAGGCCCTGTCACACTATGACATTTTAGACAACTTATAAAATTTTGTCTTTGAAGATGTCTACACTGCAGATGGAAAACAAATGAACTGGAATCTTCTTTTTGACGTATACATATTGCAATGCTAATGATTATATCAAATATATAACATATATGAGTTTTTTAGCTATGAAAAACTTTTCATAAGTTGGGTAAAATGTTATACTGTGATAGGGCCTTTACTTCTCTTAGATCCAAATATGAGCACTTAGAACTTAGATCTACTTATTTTATAGATTTAAAGTGTGCTACTTTTTGTTTAGAAATAACATATTGTGAGTAGATATAGTGTATGAAATATTACATCTACTTTTCAAAAAACTTTACAAGGTTTTCAAAAGGTTCAGTGCATGCCAAATAATCAGCCAGACAGGGTTTTTTTTGTTTTGTATCTGCTGGAACTAAACTGATGAGAAATAATGTGTCGCTTTGTGAGTCTGACTTACAGCATGATTCACTCATTTTAGTCACAGTGTTGTAATCTGTTTTCATTGCAAAACAAAGCAAATATCTTGTTCTTGTGAGTCAGTCTGATGAAGAAAACGGACATAGACTGTCATTTAACAGGGTTGTTTTAAATGCCAAAGAATAAAAACAAGAAAAATGTCTTCTATATGTACTGTGATACAAATATGTGCTAAATATTATGTGGTCCTAGTTATTTAAAAGGTTTTATTTTTCACAAGTTAATTATTACAGCATACTTAAACTAGAACCCTGACAACATACACAATTCTGATGAGGCATATTTAGCAACGGCCTGGTCAGAGCAGGCTGAAAAAAAAAAAAGTTTCAGTAACAGATTTGTAAGTACTGACTGCCCTCATGTGGATATTTAGAACATTGGCCCTAAAACCTAGAGAAAACTAAAAATGCACACCAAACTAATGTTTGTTACCTATGTTATGTTCACAGGTTGATTCTGTCATTAAACAAACAACTAATTTTTAATTTGAACAATTAAACCATGATCTCCCTTAAGTATTGCTCCAGCCAATTAAACATCTGAGAGTTAATGTAATCCTAAAAGTTGGAAAAGATGTTTAAAAACTTTAACTTAAAAACAGCTGCCATTCCTCCTCAACATCCAGATATCCTCAGTGTGATAAAATATGTACAATTAACAGGTAAAAGTTAAGAAAAACAGCTGGACTCAGGGACAATTGCCAGGTTTTAGTCACAGGCATAAAATTCAAGTTATGGTAATAAAAAAATAATTTGAAGTAAATCTAAGAAAACATAATTTTTACCAAGCCAAACTTATTAGGAGTTGGTAGACCCATGGTGTTAGTTTCTCTGAGTTCTCCACCAGCATGGTGGCCCATGTTCTGGTGCAGTGTTTACACTTGGTTCCCTGTCCCTTCCTGTACTCGTGTAACCCTGCCATCAGAGCCACTGTTATACATTCAGTTACAATTTGCTGACCCCTGTCCTTGGCGGGAGGACGCAGTGGCTCAGTCTGAACCAGATCTCCTCGATGGGCGTGTAGTGTCAACAGAAAGGTGACGTCACTTTAGAAAATGTCAGACAGCAACATGTATGTACTGAAGCTCTATGACAGCCCGGAAAACCTGCAGATGTCATCGCACTTCATGAAGGATTTGGTTTTGGACTGTTTGGACCAGGTGAGATCATAATGGCCATGAAGGATGAGTTTGGTTTTGAGATTCCAGACTCAGAGGCGGAGAATCTGATGACTCCAGAGTAGATCGTACAGTACGTGGCAAATAAGAAGGACGTTTATGAATGATCCATTCTGTAGCTCAGAGAGGGTGCCAGCCCACTACAGGAGGAACCAAACCATTTTCCACTTCAGTCTCATCATTTTTCTTGTTTCTTAGTCCCACCCAATGATGTAGATGTATAATTTGTGAAATATGAACAATAAAAACAAACAGGTTGTATGGTAAAATAAAGAAAGTGTTGGCTGTGGCTTAGTCATTAGGTGATTAGTCCTGCAATGAGAGAATTGAGGGTTGGATTTGCCACTATTTAGTCACATGTTGAAGTGTCCTGCATGACACAGAATCCCCACTGCGTCTGCTGTGTGTCCCATCATTGTATGAATGTGATTTATGCACTGATTAGTCTCTATAGAACGATTTATCAAGATTGGCTTTGTAGAGATGCTTTTTGTGGATAATGCAGTTCGCAGCCGAGTGTAAAGTGGCTGGGATGAGGATCAGTGCTTCCAAATCTGAAACCATAGTTTTCAGCCTGAAAAGGGTAGCGTGCCACCTCCGGCTCGGGGAAGTGGTACTGCCCTAAGTGGAGGAGTTTAAGTATCTCAGGGTCTGGTTGTTTGTCTCGTTTGTTGTTTGTCTCGTTTGTCTCTATGTGTAGCCCTGTGATGGACTTGTCCAGGGTGTACCCCGCTCCTCGCACGGTGACTGCTGGATATGGGCACCAGTGACCCACGTGACCCTGAAAGGAATAAACGTGTACAGAAAATGGATGGATGGAGGGTCTGGTTCACGAATGAGGGAAGAATAGAGCGGGAGATCGACAGGCAGATTGGTGCTGCGTCTGCAGTGATGCGGTGCTGTACAGATCTGTCCTGGTGAAGTGAGAGCTGAGTCAGAAGGCGACGCTCTCCATTTACCGGTAGGTCTACGTTCCTACCCTCATGGTAACGAGCTTTGGGTAGTGACCGAAAGAACGAGATTGCAGATACAAGAGTCCAAAATAGGTTTCCTCCACAGGGTGTCTGGGCTCTCCCTTAGAGATAGGGTGTTCTCACCCTATCTCTAAGGGCTCAGCCATCCAGGAGGGACTCAGAGTAGAGCCACTGCTCCTCCACAATGAGAGGAGCCAGTTGAGGTGGATCTGGCATCTGGTTAGGATGCCCCCTGGACGTCTCCCTGGTGAGGTGTTCCTGGGCATGTCCCACTGGGAGGAGACCCAGAGGAAGACCTAGGACACGCTGGAAGGACTATGTTTCTCAGATGGCCTGGGTACTCCTTGGGATTTCCCCAGAGGAGCTGGCCCAAGTGGCTGGAGAGAGGGAAGTCTGGGTCTCTCTGCTTAGGCTGCTGTCCCTGCGACCCGATCCCGGATAAGTGTCTGGCTTTGTAGAGACATAGAGTGTTGTGTGAATGGGTAAATGAGGACACAGGTTGTGTTGCAAAGCACTTTGAGTTGCTTTCTATCCTGGTTGGATTGAAAGGTTCTATATTCTGTAAGTACAGTCCATGTACCATTGTGAACATGGGTAGCAGGGACAGCAGGGATGGATGACTCCATCTGGGCTGACAACAGGTACCAGTCAGGTGTCAGCACCATAAGTGTTGAATTTCCAAGCTGAAAGTTTGTCATGAAGCCCACCTCTCCTACCACAACTCCAGCAGCAGCTCTTGCAGGGCGGTGCAGTGAGACAGCACCACAAACAGGTAGTTAATGAGGCAAGGTGAGGCAGCAGCATCTTCAGGTGTTCGTGAGATTTAGCAGCAGTGTACAGATTAAATGTAACAGAAAACTGTAGGATGAAAGTTAAAAGTTTTTTTTGTTTCCCCTTCCAGAGAAAAAAGACACAGTTCTTCGACAGGTTCGTCTGGACCACTGTGACCTGCAGCCTATTTTTGATGACATGCTGCACATCTTGAACCCAGAGGAACTTCACATCCTTGAGGAGATCCCAGCAGCTGAAGACAAGCTGGATCGACTGTTTGAGATCGTCGGAGTCAAAAGTCAGGAATCCAGTCAGACGCTGCTAGACTCAGTCTACAGCCACCTACCTGACCTGTTATAGTACAGGATCAAAGCAGAACCCCACCAGATATGAACAAAAAGAACTGTGTTTGTAAGAGGGATGAGTCTAGTGAAGAGTTCCTGAGATTTAGCTTGTACTCACATTTGATCAGACAGATCAGATCTGTATCATGGTTCCTGCAGGTTTTCACTTTATACCTGTTGCTACTGATGAGGGTTCAATCCTTTCTGCTACTTTACACCTTCTCTGGTATTGTATTTAAACCTCAAGGCATCATATCTTGTGTTATATTACATGGTCAACACCCAGAGAAGTTCCTTAAGGATAAAGTTCAGAGGCCTCATCATTTGGACATGCTGCATTAAAAAGTGTCCACACAAATAGCACTTTAAATATGAAGACATCGGCCATTTAGGACAAAAAAAGATGGGTCATTTTTGTTGTGCCAATTATGCAAGCTTTCAAAATTAATTCACTGTAAAGATATTTAAAATAAACACAGCAGGCAATGATACATTACTGGAAAAGGGAAACTATAAGGTCCTGTCATACTATTTATGAAAAATTAAAAGACACCTACGTTGAAGATGAAATTTAAAAAATCAACTGCCTTTTTGAGGTGTGTACATACTGTAATGCTAACAAATTGATCAAATAAGTATTTTTTGTCTAAAACGTCATAATGTGACAGGGCTTTTACAGAGATGACAAGTAAGCTACAACTTTAAACAATGCTGGGATTAATCTTTGATTGAGGTTCTTGTGAACTGTTCTCTTTTCTACAAGGTCTGCTTGAATGTAACGCTCCTCTTCCCTTTCCTCCCACACCCTTCAGCTGCCTGAATGTGGGGTAGAGGATAATTTGTTTGCTTGTAGCCACCAGAAGCTTATAGCCTTACTGAAATGACCTGGGGCTCTGAAATATATTCCATGTATCAGAATAATCCAGGATTTAAGTAGCATGTAGGAAGTTTGCAGTTCTAGCTGCTGCAGTGTCCTTCCATGAAATCCTTTAGGCAGGACACAGAAAATACCAATAACATCCACATGCATACTGGTGTCAGTGTAGCATTGATAAAGTGTTCTTAATACATTTTTGAGCTTTCTGTTGCTTCAGTTTGCAACTAGATGTTGGTGTCTTGATTGATATTTCAGAGCTACATTCAAAAGATATATAATTCAAATGAATTTTCCAGTTATTTGTTTCTACATGTTTTATATAGTCCATGTTATATTGCATTAATGCACTAATTGTGCTTTTATTTGAAAAAAAAATTGTGTACATTTTTCTTTGATTTAACATTTGTTTGTTTTTTTGTGGTGTTTTCCATCTTTAGGTTTATTTATATTGCATCAGCATCTATATTTTTTTCTCATGGGCATTCAGATATTTTTGACCTTTCTAGAATAGAAGAATTTACACTTTTTACTTGAAGTTTGCTTTTTTGTATTGATTAAGTTCTACGAGGAAAACTAAAATAAACCTAAAAATATCACCACCACAATGTTTTAAAATTGGAGAAGATTTTTACCATTAGGACTCTCAAAGCACCAGTTGTTACTGCTTCTCTGGTGCAACATGGGATCTCTCACTGCTTAACCTCACATGGAAGGTAGACAGAATCCATACCAGAACATTTGTAGTGTTCAGAAGTGAAGGTCGTTGAGGACAGTTGACAATGATGATGTAGAGGAGGATGTATAAAATTGATCTCCATTGCTTTCTGGGCATTAAACCTACAACATTTAGGCTCTTTATTTTGAGGTTGAAATATTAACAAATGCTTGAGTGGATGATTAAAAAAATGTCACATAACTAGTACATTTATTATGTAACCTGTTCAAAATTCAACAAATAAAGCTGCATTCTTTTCAAAACTGTGCAAAGTTGTTTTATTGCAGAAAAAGTTATCTTTATAAATATACTGTATAATGGCGTACATGTCTGAAACAACAATGTTTTATTTTTTTCCCAAGAAACTAGGAGAAAGATGTAGCAATGTCTGTCATTGTACTCAATCAATATGTTGTTTCTTAGTCAAATCTGGATGTTTCTGAGTATTGATGGCTAATATATTCTTCCTATTATGAAGTGTAAAATAAAATGGTAAAAATGTCACTAACACATTTTTATTATTTAGTTAACTTGCAAAATCCTAGTGAAAACCAAGAGACACTGTTATGTAAACATTGTAAAGATTGCTGGCTTTGACCCAATTGTTAAACTTTACTGGCCAATTTTTCCAATAACCAAAAACCTGGTGTTCACCTTTCACAGTGCGCCATTTAAAATTATGGTAACACTTTACAATAAGGTACACAAAAAAGGCTTAAAAACTAAATAACTACTCAGTAACTACTGTGTAGTTAGGACACCAAAGAGGAACTACCGAGAGTAGTTTATCATTACTTACTCTCAGTAACTAACTAATGTTTTTGTGTAACCCAAAGTAAAGTGAAACATCATACCAAGTACTTACCAAGGAACCAATCATTACCTAATCAGTACCTGAACATTACCTTTTTTTTTTCAAATATTTTATAACTTTCAATATCTAGCAGGTATTTACAATTTAGGCTACTTTAAATATGGTAAATGAACTGTACTTGTATAGCGCCTTTCTAACCAACCAGGATACTCAAAGCGCTTCACACTACAATCTGTGTCCTCATTTACCCATTCACACAGCACTCTACCAGATATCCTACAAAGCTAACAGTACAATTAACTGTGGAGACTAATCAGTGCCAAACACATTCATACACTGATGGGACACACATCAGAGGCATTGGGGTTACGTATCTTGCCCAAGGACACAACAACTGAGACAGCTGGACGGGGGATCGAACCGGCAACCTTCCGGTTCCGGGACGACTCCCCTAACCTCTCTGCTGTGGCAGAGTGGTTAAAAGAATCTTTTATTAGTTGAAAATAAGGGAAAAAAATAAAACAGATGTACACAACGAAAACATTTGGCTTTAAAAAATGTGAAATTTGGACAGTATAAAAAATATTTACAGTAAAACTTTTACATCTTTTCTTATAAGAATTAATCAGCCTCTGTTTCATTCCTGCATCTTGGATGAAGTGGTGAGCAGGTTCAGTCACAGCAAATAATATTATTTAATTTTATACAGAAAGCTATCAAGCCGACCCCCATTAGAGGGTCTGATGATGAGTGCCCAGCTGACACCAGCTGCACAAGGCTTTGTGTGATAAGGCAAAGCCCGTCCTCTCCAGAACATTCTCCTGTTCTCCAAGTGATGACCTCTCAGCATCACACTTTTGATCTGTACAGCAGTTCTGGTTGTTTAATTAGCCTGAGGCACTTGATATGTCTTATCTGCAATAAAATTACTAAATTTAGTTTAGTAGAAAAGTTACTAATCCTTAATCTGACCAGATTCTTAACAACCCATCTTTCCAATTTGACAAAAAATAAAAAATAAATAAATAAAATTTTACCTTTAAAATATTTTTTAAGCTATTATTACGTTTGTCTTTTATGTGCTTAATTTTTACTATTTTTAACCATTATTTTGTGAAGTTTGATTGTTCTATTTTTGTAATAAATTTCAAAAAGACAAAGTTGCTTTTTTCTTCATTGAGCAGTGCTTATGAAAAGGGTTCCCCTCAAATCTTACAATCTCCCGCTTTGGTGTATGAGTCTGATTTCTAAAAGAGTGAATAAATTATTGATCAGTGAATTCTGATATGGTCACACCAACAGGTAAAACAGTGTAGCAGAAACAGTATCACCTCGTTCTTGTTACAAATGTAAACTTCAACATTTAAGACTTAAGTTATACATTTAGATTTAGGATTTAATAGGCCTACTTACATCTGTTATTTACGATTTAAATTTAACATCTCCTATCCTATTGCCATTTTTACTGGATTGCTCATACATTAGTAGAATTTCAACCATGCATGTTTCATTACTTGGACAGATTTTTATTTTATTTTGTCAGGATTGTAGCTCACAGAGGCATAATTACTTTTTTTTTGGTCATGCAATCAATTATTAGCTCACTTCAGCTGTGGAACCAGCTACCTAATCAAATGCAGCTTTGAGATCTAACAAGACAATGATGATTTACATGCAGTAACATAAATAAATTTGTTTATTTTTTTTTACTTTTAATCTGAGTAGGTTACACAATGTTTGAATAAAAGTTTTGACTATTAATCTACATCTTGACGTTGAACAAACTTTGTTAAAATGTGTTTTTAAAAACTACTTTAGTGTTTTGTCCAAGGAGTTTATATAGAACAGCTGGAGTGAGCAGAAACCACGTGACCGTGTGATCAGCTGGTGAAGCTAATGGCTAACACAAAACGGTCAAGAGTCTGGATTTACCATTATTATACATGTTGTCAGAGCAAAAAAAAAAAGACTGACAATGTAGAAATCATTAAAACTATCAATAATAACATTACCTGTTTGTTATTAATATTTTACAGTTTATATAATTTATCTAACGTTTTAAATAATGCCAGAAAAGCTGTTTGTGTTATGGATTTATTAACAGAAGAGAAGCAAGAAAACGTCTCATTTCACAACACAAGTAGCTAAGCAGATTTGATCGTATTTAGCTCAATGAGATCTGAACAGAACTGAAGCTAATAATATAACAGTTTAAAATTTTGTATATATGTATAATATATATACAGCATGTATACAGAGTGTAGCTCTGCTGAATCATGCTACAATAAAACACAAACTATTAAATATTATTTTGTCCTATGATTAATACTTAGACCTACAGAGTGTAAAATAATATTATAAATGTAAGTATTTTTAGGTTCCTGTTAGAGGAAGCTGACCTGTTGG
>JARVGW010000086.1:1733010-1744029 GCA_031762495.1 Anablepsoides rubrolineatus | reverse complement strand
TGAGAGAAATCCCAGACTAGCAGTGAAGCGAAACTAGAATTGAGCGGAAATGCGTAGGAAGGCAAGGGCCAGGCTAAAGTTAAGCTGTTTTCTGCATTTTAAGCTATTTTTTAGCTGATTTAAGCTCATTAACGTTTCTACTAACGTCACATTTTTTAAATAATTTCAGCTTCTTACTGCTTGATTAAGCAAACCCATTCTCTTTCTGCTTCTTTGTGCTAATCTTTAGCTATTTTCAGCTTGTTTCAGCTTTTTAAGCAATTTTATTACAAATTCCTTTTTGTACTTCTTTTCTTGTTTTTCAGCTAATGTTAGGATTTTTCTGTCCTTTTACCATCTGTCTGCTAAATCCAATTTGTTTCTGCTATTTTAGCTACATTTTTGTTTTGTTCAGATTTTCAACACTTTTTTTGTTATTACAGTTATGTTTTAAAGATATTCTCCTTCTATTCTTTTATTTTAGCTACTTTTAGTAAATATCAACTGTTAAAATCGACTCGTTAATAAATCTTTTCAGCTTCTTCAGCTGTTTTCAGTAAAAATCATTCAGCTGGAAGCGTTTAGGCTGTGTTTTCACAGGAAAAGCAGCTCCTCTAGTTTCTGCTCTCACTGTCATCCTGTTGTGTTCTGCTCACCTGCTGAAGTCCTGCTTCCTGAGACCAGGATGAAACCCCATCTAGACCACAGCCCTCTGTTCTGGAGATCTCACCGAGTCCAGGCTCCACGTTGGACCTGTGCTCCATCTGCTCAGTCAGCCACATCTGGGTCCGAACAGCTGCTTGGATCGGGGACTCCCTGTCAAAGTTCAGTCCCAGAGGAGAGTTCAGAGAAGGTTCTGTGCTGTGGTTCAGGTCCAAACTGTTCTGCTTGGCAGGTGAAGAGTGAGCTGAGGACCTGGTGCTTTGGTTGTAGTGAAAACCATGACTGGATCCTGGTGAGGTCTGCAGAAAGCTGCTGCAGGTCCTGGAGGAAGACAACGGTAGATAAAGGTCCCAGTTGGACGTCTGGTTCTTCTTCCTGTAGCTGTTCAGTAGACCTCGATCTAGGGAGCCTTGAGTCCCTGTGTTGTAAGGACTGATGGGGGTCCAGCTGGAGGTCTTCTCACTTCCTGTTGACAGCTTGGTGAAGGACGAGGACCTCCTGATGGGCCGATGGTCCTTCATGTCTAGCTGGTTCTGTGTCTCCAGAGGACAGGAAGCTGCTGTGTTCAGGTGGCAGAACCTGCTCCAGGTACCAGAGCTGTGGGGAGAGACAGGTGGTCTGAGACAGGTTCCATGTGAGGACAACAGAGACGGCTTGACGAGGCCGACGGGGACTCCACCATCATCATCATCATCATCTTCATCCTGGCCAGTGAGACGCCGCAGAGACCCAGACTGAAGAGGACTGGTTCTGGAACCAGACCCATCTGATGAAGACAAAACTAATTATTCTTCAGTTCTTTATGTCCCTCCTCTGGACATGTCCAAACTGTCCTTCCTGTGGACATAAACCAGCACTGTCCCTCCTCTGGACATGTCCAAACCAACACTGTCCCTCCTGTGGACATAAACCAGCACTGTCCCTCCTCTGGACATGTTAGCTTAACGCTAACATAACTAGTACTGACGTCTCACCAGGTCCAACATTTGAAGGGCCAGATCCCTGCAGCTAACCTGAGCCTTTCAAAAGACACATCCGAACCTCGGAACCAGACCTAAATCTTCCGGACCTCCTACCTGATTTACTGGAATCACGTCCAGGTTCCGAGTCTCTTCTGGGCCACATCATTGCGTTTCTGTTTGGACCAGCAGTTGGATCAGAAGACAAAGGAGAACCAGGTCCTGAGAGAAAGAAGACTAGATACCGAAACGGTTCTGGACGTGTTATTACAGCAGAACAAGGCTGGACCGTCTTCGTTCGGTTTAGGTTCGGTTGACGGACACCTCTTTGTGAACTGATACAGTTTGACCCGGTTCTGTAAGTCCAGCTCCGAGTTCCGAATCTGCTCCCTCCTCTGAACACTTAGGGACCATCCACAAATGACCGAACTGATGGGAAATGAAAAATTAAAACTCTCCAGGTCCAGATTCTGACCAACACCGAACTGTTCGGTTTTTACTGGAGACTTTCAGGTCCAGTTCAGATTTATAAACATCAAGTTGTAACCAAAGTACTGTGCAACTACAAGACAGGTTAAAAATAACAATAAAAAACGAATTAGTTTGTAAAAACTATCACAAAAGTAAACAGAGAACATATTAACAATAAAAGACTATATGAGCTCACACTATTAAATTACATGGTTATTATTATTATTATTATTATTATTATTATTATTATTATTATTATTATTATTATTATTATTATTATTATTATTATTATATTTCCTCAGATAAGACCCCACAGGAAGCAGGCACTGCAAAAACAGAAGTGGTCCAGGAATCAGGCCCTGAGGAACCCCTCAGCAGAGAGGCTGAAATGGATTAAAAATTTTCAACATCAACACAAAAATGTCCCCCAGGAACGACCAGAATAAATAAACCCAGTGTTGTAAACATGAATACTGAGGTCACCAGGGTAAGAAGCTGCAGTAAAGTCCAGGAGAACAAGGATCACGGCTGCTTTACAGTGCATACTTAAGTGATACTTTGTTGATGGCCCCTAATTTGACCTTTTAACCCTAGGGCTATTCATTTGGAGGCCAAAATCTGGCACACCAATTGAGTTCATTGGTTCTTCAGCCCAAACCCTCGATTATCTACTTTAATTACTATAAGTTGTTTAAGTTAAACATAGACATGTGTGGTATACAGAAACGTCAGAATCTTGGCCAAAAGCCAAAACCCAAGACACTTAAAACTACAAGCAGTAGAATATAAAATTAAAATAAGTAAAAAATAAAATTGGATTAAAAATATGGCAAGTTAAACGGGCAATATTAAGTGTTTCTCATGCATAAATTTAAAATCTATACCATAATAAAGTAACTATGTCACATTCAATTGTTAATAAAATGTTGTTTATATGTTTAAATAGAAAATGAACTTGACTTCTCATATATGTTTCTAAACGCCTTGAAATTCACCTCTGTCTCTTTAAGAACCGCTTCTGTCCTGTCCATTTCAGCGTGGAGCAGGTGGGTGTGTGCTCTGTGTTGAGGAAGCTCAGCTTAGAGACACAGCCCAGAGAAGGAGCTGATCCCAAATGGAGGTTCTAGTCCCAACTATGTCGTTTTTGCTCCTCTGCCTGGCTGCCTCAGGACACTACAGGCTTTTTCAAACATGCATGAATGAGTAAGACTCTGGGTATGTTTTTGATGAGAGGATAACAGTATAACATGATATAAAACTCAAAAAAGTTGATTTGACATGATATTTCCCCTTTAAATATGTCAAAATAATGTTTGTGTCAATTGTTTTTGATTTTGTTTTAATATCACTTATTTTATTACATTGGGTTCTGTATGTTGTATTAATTAAATGCAGCAAAGGTAACAGATCTTTGTAATGCGTGGTTTATTTACATAATGACTTTGAATGCTGGATGTTTGGCCCCTCAGCTGTTGGCCCTGGCCTGTGGAGGTAGGAGGTAGGATCTGATCTAGCTGAACCTGTTCTCCTGCACTGCAGCAGGTGGCGGTAGCTCATTAAGCAGTGCTTGTTGCCTGCCGCCAATAAATCGAAGAAGAAGAAACTAACCGGAAGCAGAGAGTGCAGTGTTTTCTGCGTAAGACCGATCAAGTGAAAAGTGAAGTAAATGAAGAGGGACGAAACATTATATAGTTTATTGGTTGCATTTATTCTATTATATACATTACTGTATTTAGTGGACAAACAACTGAGCCTCTCTCGAGCGCGGGTTCAGTCTTACGTCACTCAGATATCTGTTTCCGGTCGCTGAACTGCGGGAAATCAAAACTGAGAAAACAGGTAATCTCATTTATTTATCATAAACCTGCAGTCTACGGGAGTACACTTCAAAATGAAGAGAGAGGAATTTGGACCTTTCTTTAATTTACAAATGTTTAAATATGTATAATCAGCGGGTTTTGTTTTGTTTTTTAGATCAGGACGGTGTTTAGAATAACAGCCTGGAGTTTATCCAAACAGTGGGTTTCAGACAGCCTCAGTATAACACTGGGGTTAAATTAATTTAGGTTTGCACATGCGCTGTTCAAAGCTGTTGTTAATAAAGCGACGATACATCGAGTCACCATGGCAACCACCGGAAAAACAATAAATAAATAAATAAATAAATAATCTAATGTGAGTAAAACACCAGGATTAAACACTTATGTAGATACAAGTTTAGTTAACTCACTGTTAAGAGTTTAAACATCACGTGACCACGTGTTATGGTTAGATTGATGTGAATCACAGAGTTGATGTTTTTAACCTGCAGCATCAGTTTATCTGGCTCAGTCTGATCCTCCCTCTCCTATAGTGTTTCAGATGAGGTCTTCATCATGATGAGCTCAGAGCAGGAGGCTCTGATTGGCCGAGTGTTTGAAGCTTATTTAACAGAACATCATCATGAAGACATCCTGCAGCATGTTGCAGATTGTCACGATGAGGGCACACACCATCACTCTGTGGTGGTTAACGCCATGACCCTGTTTGAAGCCAACATGGAGGTAAGACTAAAGACTCAAGAAAAATAAATGTAAAAACTAAATTATCTTTAGGTGTGAGTGAGAAAGTGAATTGTGTCCCTGTGATGGACTGGAGACGTCTCCCACTCCCACCCCTCACACAGGGACTGCTGGGTATTGACACCAGTGACCCTGAAAGGAAAAAGCGGGTATAGATGATGGATGGATAGAAGTTAACAGATTACAATAATATTAGGCATTATAAGTGTGTGTGTGTGTGTGTGTGTGTGTGTGTGTGCACGTTCTCTTTTATTAGCTCAGAAACCACAGATCTTGGATCATTCAAACTTGGACTAAAATAGTTTAGACTACAATCACTAATCAAACACAGTGGGATCTTTGAAGCTTTAACAAATTTTTGAGAATGTTTAGTTCATGTTGTATTTAGTGTCTTTGAACTTTTTACCTTCATCTGTTGGTTTGGAGTTGTAATGTAAGAACAGGAACAAACTCTTGGGGATTGTCAGGATGTGCAGCAGAACATCACAGACCTACACAAGGTCAGGTCAGTGGAAAAATCTAGACTGGTTCTGGCAGACCCTGATTGCCCACTTCATGGTGAGTTCGGGTTGCTTCTGTCTGGACACAGGTATCAGTGACCCAGGTGTTTGACTAATAGACTTAAAAACTAATTTATCCCTGCAGAACTTCTTAATGAACATTTGTGGGTTTGTGTATGAATGTTTTTTGTTTTTATGTCTACTGACTGTGCAACAAATTGCCCCGTTGGGATAGTAATTCTTGAATATACCTCCACACTGCCTCAGCGTGCTGTGTGCTCGTCAGTATTTCATACAGTTTTACAAATATCTGAGCTGGAATTCGATGTGGTAGTAGCTGAGACACCCCTGAGTGTGAGATTTAAATATGATCACACATAGCATCATTACTTCAGACCCTGTCTCACTAGACAACGTATGCCAACTTATGAACATTTTAAAGACGTCTACGTTGAAGCTGAAATTGAAAAACAGGAAGCATCTTTTTGGCGTGTACATAATATAATTCTAACAAATTGATCAAATATATACTTTTAGTAACAATTTAGACATAAAAAATGTTTCATAAGTTGGCATAAGTTGTCTAGTTTGACAGGGCCTTTAGACTTTGACCTGAACTGACCTGAGGTTAAACTCTGATATGAAGCTGTTACAGGGTTCCTGCAGATCCTTAAAAAGTCTTAAAAATCATTGAATTCATCAATCCAAAAATAAGGCCTTAATTAGCCTTAAAATGTCTTTAATCAATCTTTCATAAGTCTTAAAAATGTTAACACATTTTAAATAGGATGATTGTAATTCATCTCAAATATTAAAATAATTGGTAACATTTATTTGTTTTTTAAATATTCACATACAGACATTCCCCTTTGACATCACTTCCTGTTACTTCACATGCAAATATCTCAACAACTGTTCATGTGAGCAATGTGAAATTTGTTGTGTAATATGTTAATGTTGTCTTTTCAAAAATACATTCACTTGTCTTACAAATTTTGATGTCACAAGCACTTTAAGGTTTCGTCTACAGCAAATACTGGGTTAAGACCCCACTGTGGGTCCTAAAACTCCAAATTTTGGGTCATTAAACTGACTGCCAAGAATGTTTTTGCTGTATTTAACAAAAAAAGCAGTTAGATATGGGTAAAAACAATTGGTCTATTGAGCAATATTTCAATACTTCAACCAAAATACTTGATTCATGAGTTTCTGCTACAGTTTAATTTTTTTGCCATTTGTGTTTATTATGAAATTGGTCTTAAGTTTAATTTAACTTAGCATCAAAAAGTTTTAAAAAGTCTTAAATTTAACTTGCTTTAAATTGTAGGAAGCCTGTGTTAGCTGACATGCATTCCTGCAAGGAATACCAGACCGTTAATTGATGTATTTGTGTGTAAATGTTTTCTTAAAGTGTGTAAAGTAACATAATGCTGTTTGTGCTTGTTTCACAGGTTGGAGATTATTTTAATGCTTATCCCAACAATATCCTGACTATATTTGATAAAGTGTTGGAGAGAAAAGCCATGGAGTTAACAGCTTCAGGTCCTAACCAGCTGAGGAAGACTTTTCACACTCGTGTTACAGGTCAGACATCAAGCTGTGACTGAGTGCTGGTCAGTTCATACCACCTCCAAAACATACCCCCCACTTTGTAGCTAGATGTTTCATACTAAGCTGCTCGGGGTGGGGCTTTAAAAACAGAACGACCGTCACTGTCTCTGACATATTCTGGTGAACAACTGTGGTAGCTCAGTTTTGTTATTTGAGTTGTGATTACTTTTAGTTGTCCAGTGTAAACACAACATTTATTCAGAGATATATCTTTGTTTAACAGCAACTTTAGTCGAAAGATGAGACGCTTTAGGAAGACCTGATTAAACAGAAACCAGGTGTGTTATTTAAAACACAACTGTATACAAATGTTTTAAATGTTCTGTTGGTTTCTGAACGTTTGTCCAGGTTTGCCCATGTGTCCAGAACTAACCAGACACACCATTCCCAGGTCCAGAGACGTGGGACACTTTCTGTCTGTGACTGGGACTGTCATACGCACCAGTGTTACCAAGGTGACAGAGCTGACATTTAATATACTGAAGTATCAAAAGTAAATTTCTGATATGAAATGTAGCAAAGTATTAAAAGTATTGAGTACAACTGAGTGGTGAGAGTGTCTGAAATGACACTGTTTTCTTCATACGAGGCTACATATGTCTGACATGTCCTGCTGGAGTTGGGCGTGTTTTGTGTCATGTACAGGTGTGATGGATCGTACAAACATAGAGTGTTAGAATGATCCAAACACAATTAAATTCAGTCTATCCAGGAGGCGCCATATTACGACGGCGTCTTAGGGCCAAGATATCTATTTTTTATTATGAGAATAAAGTTTTATTACCATGTGGTCACCTCTGAGTGGACCTGATGAGTGTTTCTCTGCTTGTAGGTTCTGGAGTATGAGCGTGATTACATGTGCACAAAGTGTAAACACGTGTTTAAGCTGCAGGCTGATTTCGACCAGTTCTACACTTTTGTCCCTCCGGCCGGCTGCCCTGACCCTGATGGCTGTAACTCCTTCAAATTCAGCTGTCTGTCTGGAGGCTCAGAGCCTGCATCCTGCAGGGACTATCAGGAGATCAAGATACAGGAGCAGGTTTGTTACAGTCATGTTTGGCATGGTTTACAGAGCTCTGGTTGTTCTGATCACACTCATGGATTTCCCTCTCTTACCACAGGTGCAGAGGCTGTCAGTGGGCAGTATCCCTCGGTCTTTAGTGGTGGTTCTGGAGGATGACCTGGTTGACAGTTGTAAGTCTGGTGAGTCCCTCAGTCAGCTTTTAGAAGTGTTTAACTTCAGATCAGGGGTCAGATTTATAAAGGATTGCGTGGAAACCATACTAAAAGTGAACATACGGCCAAAAGGCGAAAATGGCGTACACCAAAAAAATTCAAATTTATAAAACTGTGCATACGCATGATTCTGCGATCCTTTCATTATAAATCACAGCTGCACCTCAGAGTTTGTGCACAAAGTCCTGCCTCAGGTTCTACCCTCCACACGCCCACACTCAACCATAAACAGTCAATGCAAAGTACCTCATGAATGTTAAAGTGTATTTAAATCAGTCAGCTGATCTATGTCAAAAAAAGTGATTGGCTCAGACACGCGCTCCGTTGTGCGTCTGGAGGATGACAGCTGCTGACAGCTGCTCACGTGAACAGATTGTCTGCAATTGACACAGCTTTTCCCTCATTTTGCAGGTTTACAGGCGTTTAGAGCAATCTCATGGTTTTTTTTTTAAACTCAACTTCAAATTAATTTTCTCTCAGAGCCTGCAGGAAGATAAAAACAATAAATAAGATTAAATAAGTCCGATAAAGTTAGAAATAAGTTCACCGCTCTTCTCCCTTGTCCTCCCCCTCCTGCCTGCTCTGTTATCTGCAGCTGATCGTCTCCTCATCTCCTCACATCCCCACAGTCCTGTGCGTGAACTTTAAAAAGTGAACGTTTTATAACTGTTCATCCACTGGTGAGGATGGATTTGCCCTGTGCGAGTATCCAAAGCGTGACTTTTCCTGTCGGGTCGTTAAAAATGTCTCCTGTCAGGGAGGGGTCTGTGGGTCAGGGTCATCTGAGGACGAAGGAGAGATGCGTGAACCTTTATTTAAGATTGAAGTTTATTATTTCAAAGTTCCTTATGGCTCAGCAGCAGAAGTATAAATTATACTGTTAAGAACGCTAAAGTTGATCTAAAATCTAAGTCTGATTATGAAGGTAAATTAAATATCTGACCGTGATCATTACACAGTGTGGCTATAATTCCTCACTTCACCATCTGTGTCGCAGCTTCCCGTCTCCAAAATGAGCGTACGCATGGGTCAGAGCTGGCGTGAGGGACCGCACGTTTTCACGTCAAGTTTGAGTTTTATAAATCACAACCTTTGTGTGAAAAGTGGTGTACACAAGTTTCTGGGCTCGTTTTGTGAGTACGCAAGCTTTCTAGATTCGACCTCTGATCTTTAGTTTTAGTTAAGTTGAAGCAGTGTCTGGTGTTTCAGCTCTGTAGACCTAATTCTTCTCTAATTTTCCAGGAGACGATGTGACAGTGTACGGCATCATGTGCCTCCGCTGGAAGCCCTTTTCTGACAGCGTTCGCTGTGATGTGGAGCTCGTGCTTAAAGCCAACTACATTGAAGTAAACAACCAGCAGGCTGCAGCTTCTCTCCTGGTCAAAGATGTTCAGAAAGAGTTTGAAGAGTTCTGGGAAAACCACAAGTCTGATCCTTTAGCTGGTGTGGATTTTAAACACTTTGTACTTCAGTTTGTTTTGTTTTTATTATTAAAAACATTATTTTTTCCTTTGTTTGTGCAGGCAGGAACCAGGTTTTGTTGAGTCTGTGTCCGCAGGTTTTTGGCATGTATGTGATTAAATTAGCCGTGGCGCTGGTTCTGGCTGGTGGAGTTCAGAGAACCGATTCCTCTGGGACCAAGATAAGAGGTAGGTGCAAGAATAATCTAGTCATTTGGTTGGGATTCTGAGCCATCAGAATGGACCGGCCTCTGTCTTGGTCATGGTTTTCTAGATTTTCTCTCTGACTTGACACAACCTCGGTCAGGATACCCACTGTTTTTTCTTTGAGGTTTCCATAAGTTGAACATTGCTCTGGTTCTCTAACTACAGATGGTTTAGTTTTGCTGCTGGTTCTGGTTCTGCAGGACTGGTTTTATTTTTAACCTCTTTTTTTACAGCAGTATGTTGAATCTGGTCCTGTGTTTGATGTGTTTCCAGGAGAGTGTCACATGTTGCTGGTTGGTGATCCTGGTACCGGGAAGTCTCAGTTTCTGAAGTATGCAGCTAAGATCATAGCTCGCTCCGTGCTCACTGCTGGGATTGGATCCACAAGTGCTGGTGAGGCTGCTTTATTTCCTCTTTAGAAAGAACACTTTAGAAATGAAATTAAGCAGATTAGGTTTGTGGTTTTTGAACCTGAATATGTTTTCTGTCAGAGGAGAGCTGTGAATGTGTCACGCAGCTGTAGTGATCTGGAGATGTGTGGGAGTCGCCTGCAACAACATTATTAAATGCCAGAACTGCAGCCCAAGTTGTTTGTGTTCTAACGCCACGCTGGATGTGCTGAAGGTCTGACAGTTGCTGCAGTGAAGGATGGAGGTGATTGGCACCTGGAGGCTGGAGCCCTGGTTCTGTCTGATGGTGGTTTGTGCTGCATCGACGAGTTCAACAGCATCAAGGAACACGATCGCATCAGCATTCATGAAGCTATGGAGCAGCAGTCCATCAGTGTGGCTAAAGCTGGGTATGAAGGACACAAACTCCTCCAACAACACATCTGGAAGAAAAATAATCCTGTTTAAGAACAGAATGATGCGTCCAGCCAGTGACAAATTCAAAACAGGACAGGATAGATTAAACATGCCATAATCTTTACTACAGATGAGTGAAGTAACCAATTATACAGTTTAATTTTGAGTTTTAGCTTCTCTAAAAGCCAAACCAGGAAGTAGATCTTCAGATTTACCTTCCTCCTGAAGTCACCTGTACAACACATCCATGTTGTTTAATGACTCATCCTTCATACAAACAAACTAATCAATACCAAAAGACTCTGTAGAATCAATAAACATTATTCTGGTCAAATAAAACAAGCATTGTGTTTGGAATAAACGTATGTTAAGTAGGGATGGGCGATATGTTATCGTTTGCGAATTATCGTCAAAAATGTTCAACAAAGTAATTATTTGTCATCTCGGGATAAAAATGATAAAATCCCACCGCGCCCTGCCAGGCTTTACATGCCTCCCCGTCAGTGAAGCTTTGTTTGTTTACTCAGAGCGGACGTCGACGCACAGAGCATGTGCTAATTAGCGAA
>JARVGW010000086.1:1680769-1693595 GCA_031762495.1 Anablepsoides rubrolineatus | reverse complement strand
ACTGAATTCCATTTTGTTTGGTCAATTCCGCGATTCCGTCCGCGTTTTCCGCATCGCGGAAATTATAGGGCCCTATACATGGGTTCACATGTCTGACTCTGCGGCCTCCAGTTCACCACAGTGACACCTGGATGGGTCTCCAGTTCATGCTAGTCTGTTCAGAGCATTTGTCAATAAACATATACTCTGAAACCAGGACTTGATCAGGAATGGTGTGCTCTGACTGTAGGATGTGTATCACTATTAAAAAACTGAACGATAAATAATGGAGATCAATGAGATGTTTATGAAAAGGTTAAGAAAAACCAGCTCTGGAGAACCATTAGCTAGTTTAAGTGGGCCACAGATTCAAACTGTACACAGGTCCAGATCAGTGCTTTGACCCAGTTCTGTCTCCTGTCACTTCACTTCCTGTGGATTTTTTCCTGCTCAGGTTCAGGACTATAATCTTCATCAGGTTTTTGCTTTTTAGAAACAACTCAGCTATCTCAGTGTTTGCAAAAAAAAAGTTTCTTATCCATCAATATCTAAAAAATGATGTGATTTTTCTTTATTTTTTCACACTCAATTTATGATCTGACAGCCCAGCAGTTTTCAGTCAGTTTATTTGTAACCATTAGAGCTGTTTTATTTCTTTATCTTGGTTTGTTCTGCAGTTTGTAAGTTAAATAAAACATTTTGTGTTCCTACATTAAGGCTGAACTGAAGCCACATCTCTATTTTATTTTATTACAAACTTTATACAATATTATGACATTTTATTTATGTAGCATTTTGTTTGTTAAAACCCTCTGTTCTGTGTGAAAGTGTAAAACAACTTTTTCCATCGGTTTTTTCACTGATGAACAATAGAAACAGTGAGTGGTTGAAGGATTCTGTGCTGATGTGTTCTTTCTGGTTGTAGTTGGACAAGTCCCAGCTGAAGCCTGGCACCAGAGTGGCTCTGGACATGACCACTCTCACTATCATGAGGTGATGCACTGCTGCTGAAACCAGATGACTACCTCCTCAGTTTGCTGCTTGTTTGTTGGTCACAGTCAGATTCGACCGTTGTTCATCTGATGATGTTTGAAATGATGTCAACAAGTTACAAATATTGTTTCATACACATATCCAGACTGTTTACTAAAAGTTATTAAACCTGCTGCTTTGTTTGCGTTGCTGTAAAGTACCACCCACAAGTTTATCAAACAGCAATTTAACTGTTTACTTATAAAGTTTATATCATTTGTATCATATTTTGTTTCAGGTACCTCCCCAGAGAGGTTGACCCTCTGGTCTACAACATGTCCCATGAAGACCCAGGCAGTGTCTCCTACTCTGAGATCGGAGGACTGTCTGAACAGATCCGGGAGCTCAGAGAGGTACGAGGCTTCAGCTGATTTTAAGGTCTCCCTTAGGTTCCTGTGTGGGTGTGGTGGGCGGTGGAGCTATACGTCACAATTATATTTATTTCACAATAATAATAAAAAAACACATTACCCACACTATTACATCAGGACTGCACTCAGGATTACAAGACTGCAGCACTGGCCATCAAGCTTCCAACATAAAATACATTACACTACGTACCCCACAGAGATGCCCTGGTGTCTGATTGGTGATAATGACCATTGGTACATACCAAGGGGAAAAATAGGAAGAATTGCATCATCTCCACTGTGAAGAACAGTGGTGGTAGCATCATGATAAAGATTACCAGACAAAAAAATGAAATATTAAAGCCACATCTTAAGACATGGTCCAGGAAGTTAAAGTTTAGGTGCAAACAAGTCTTCAAATGGACAGTGACTCTAGGGTTGGGTGATATTGGCAAAGAAATTAATCACAATTAATTGTGACGTTTAGCTGATGACGATTAATATGATAAATAATCCTCTGGAGTCCTTCTTACATGACTGATTTAAATCACTCTAGTGAGAAAGATACACTCTCTAAGAACCTGTTCAAATTTGTGTCAAAAGTACAGACTTTACATTAACACCAGTTTTTAAATTGTGTTGATAGGCCAAGTAAAACCAAAAAAACACCTCAATCCACCCTCTGGTCTCACCCCCACTCTGCCCAACTAACATAAAACCCCCAACCTCCTTTTATGACTGACGCCTGAAATTATTTGACAAGCGCCGAAAAAATCTACAGGAAGGAAAATAAAATAAGCAAAAGTTGAATGAAGCTTGATGGTGAAAGAGAAGCAACAAGATCAGAAGTGAGCAATGAGATCTGACAGATTTAGTTTTAGTGTGGTCAGATTTTATAGTTAGACTGTAGTTTTGTGTTTTGTTTTGTCAGTTTTAGTCTTTGACTCAAAACAATGAGGTTGATATTTGAACGTGGAGCTGCAGCTGATTGAGGTGGAGTTGTGGACAAACGGACCGAGCAGTGATTTATCATTAAATAACTCCTTAACTTTATACAATACTGCAATAGATTTAGCCAGTTTTGTTCTTAAGTAATTTATATGGAGTTTCCATGTCAGTTTTTCGTCAATGACTCCCAAAAACTTCACCTCACTGACTCTGCATATTTCAACACCATCTACTCTAAATGGAACATCAGTTGTTTTCTTTCTATTACTAAATATCATGTAATTTGTTTTATCCAAATTTAATGATAACTTATTATGATTAAACCAATTTTGTATTTATTATTTATTATTCTCTGTTCATCAATCTGGTTTAGCCAAGGCCAAGGATCCATAGAGCCAAACTACAGGAGTTGTCCATCTAGGGGGCTTGTGTCTAAAATAAATGTAACCATGAAATGTTTAAGATGTTTATAAGATTTTCAGCCCTTAAACATTTGCACTTAGAATTTTATAGAATCACTTTAAAAAATTTTCAGTAAGTTCTAGGTCTTCACAATTCTGGTTCAAATAAAGAGCTTTATGTTTACTAGATTGTTAACTAATTATTTGTGAGTTAAAATTGCTTTAATGAAAAGTGATTTAAAACAAAATAACCTGTAAAACTCTGATGTTAAATGTCACGTGGTTGAAAATTTGGGTGCACCTAACTTTTGTGCTGGTGCACCTAAGAAAAAATGTTAGGTCCACCAGTGCAAAAAGTTAGTCTAGAGCCCTGTTACAGCTGAAGTACATCATTGTTCTGAATTTTCATGGCAGGTGATTGAACTGCCTCTGACAAACCCTGAGCTCTTCCAGAGGGTGGGCATCATCCCCCCCAAAGGTTGCCTACTTTATGGACCCCCAGGTACGCAGCTGTTCCTATACCCAACATTGTTCTGATGATGAAGACGTGTTGAGATATATTTTAGAAATATTTATACACTGTGATATTTATCAAATACTTCCTTTCAAAGTAAAAGTTTATTTCTGAAACAGGAACTGGAAAGACTCTGCTGGCCCGAGCAGTGGCCAGTCAGCTGGACTGTAACTTCCTGAAGGTGGGTGTGACATCGTGGTGTGTGTGTGTGAATTGAGATTATGTGTAGGTTAACCTTAGGCAAGAACCTGTGAGGTTAACCTTAGTGCATGTGGTCAGGGTTAGGCAGTATAAATTACATTATGTCAATGTAAGTCCTCACAAGGATAGCAATACAAGTGTGTGTGTGTTTGTGTGTGTTTCCTCCTGCAGTACCACCAGTATCTGACTCTGGCTGTGTTACAGGTGGTGTCCAGCTCCATCGTGGATAAATACATTGGTGAGAGTGCCCGGCTCATCAGAGAGATGTTTAATTATGCCAGGGACCACCAGCCCTGCATCATCTTCATGGATGAGATTGATGCTATAGGTGGGTGAAGAAGGGGAGCTGCTGTGTTGAATCAAGTCAAAGCTTCATGTTTAATCTCTAATGTTCTGTAACAAACCTCTGAGGCTCACAAAACTTCTCAGACACGCTCGGCTTTGTGTTGCTTAGTTGTTTGTTCCAACATGACCAGATGTAGAGAAAAAAACAGGTCATGAAGTGTTTTTCTAGGTGTACATGCAAATGAAAGTGTTTTTCTCCATCTGTTGTAACCCTTTGAACAGCATTATGTAGACGTGAACCTTATGTTTTATAAAACCTTCTTGTTGCTGTGTTTTCTGTAGGTGGTCGTCGTTTCTCTGAGGGAACTTCAGCCGACAGAGAGATCCAGAGAACTCTGATGGAGGTGATAAAAACACAACAGTCTGATCCTTTCAGAGATTCTTGTTGATGGGGAGCTGATTGGATAGTAAAGGATTAGATTCTATGTGTCATAGGGTCTGATCATTTCATTGAAAACAGATGGAATCATGGATTTGGATGTTAAAATTTAAGCAGAGAATAAATGATTTCACTTGTTCTTTCAGCTGCTGAATCAGATGGATGGCTTCGACACACTACACAGAGTCAAGATGATCATGGCCACCAACAGACCCGACACATTGGACCCAGCACTGCTGCGGCCTGGCAGACTGGACCGTAAAATTCGTAAGGATTCTTCTTTACCTCTTCATGTAAATCTCAGGTCTGTGTGAACACAAACACAAGTTGTTTTCTCCTCAGACATCGAGTTACCCAATGAGCAGGCTCGTTTAGACATCCTGAAGATCCACTCCAGTCCCATCACCAAGCATGGAGAAATAGGTCAGTGAGGACCACTGAGATCTGATGTAGTGGTCTTATTTCTGCTGTTTTGTCTGAGCTTTCATCTCTGAACCATGTCCCATCTGATGCATGTAGTTGTTCAGTCTCTCCTTAATGTTTTAACAAACAACTAATATTAAAATATCAGTGATGCAACCTGGACCTATCACTCGCATAAGTAGTGTGTTTTCTGTGCAATACTGTACGTATTTAAATCAATGTTTATTTGCATGACTTGCGTAGTAGAGCTCTCTTTTGTCATTGTTTATATTGTAGCAATCTTGTAGCTAGGTTAGCGGCAGCAATACAATAGCCTGTTGGCTAAATGGAAAGCCGTTTCATATGGTTTGTTGGTAAATGACGTCACTACCATTTACCAGTTCCGGGAACATGATGTAAATTAAATGCAGCATAACTGTGTAATCAGATGTTGGATGGGTGTTAAATGTTAACTGTGATGTTTCTCTTCATCTTTCCAGATTTTGAAGCTATTGTGAAGCTGTCAGATGGTTTCAACGGAGCTGATCTCAGAAATGTGTGCACAGAAGCAGGTTAGAACCGATTTAAACAAAGTTGATTTCCTTTGTCTTCATGAGCAGCTTTCATGTTCTGACCCATGTCTGTGCAGGACTGTTTGCAATCCGCTCCGATCGGGAGTACGTTACTCAGGAGGATTTCATGAAAGCAGTAAGGAAGGTGGGGGACTCCAAAAAGCTGGAGTCCAAGTTGGACTACAAACCCGTATAGATCACCCCGTTACTGCTTTTTTTTTGTTTTTGTTCTTCAAACCCAGAAAACTCCAAGACGACGTCCTTTCAGCTGCCACCAGGACTTTAGAACCGAACTGATCCATCTGTGTTTTTATCACTTCAACATGTCTCATTTAGACGTTCCACAAACCATTGGATTAATTCATGTAATAAAATATATCATTACAGCTGACGTTCTGCTGCTTCAGTCTTTTTTATTTTTTTTTTCCAGAATCAGCATTGAGAATATACAGATAATTGTACTTATTGTGGTCCAGAGACCAGAAACAAAAACTGTTCTATTTGGGACACTGGTGGGGAGTCTGGAGGTCCTCCCCCATAAAATTTAGAATAAAGTAAATGTCTTTTCCTGCATTTTGCTGTATTTTAACAGGTTGTTAAACAGACTTTTACCTACATAGAATACTATCAAGTGTTTATCAAGTGGAATTAAATCATGAAGCAGAGCTAGATGAACTCATAATTACTGCCATACCTTTGGACTATTTGTCCTTTTTTCTAAAAAAAAAAGTCACATTTACATCTTTAATTCAAAACATTTACAAGGAACACACTTTCTCAAATTCTGCTGCTGCTTCATCTGACTGATTTTCCCCTGGACCTCACGCCTGATCTGCTCTGGACCCCACAGAAGACTGAGTCCAAGGGTCAGGGTTCTGCTGGCAGGTCCAGGACGAAGGACTCGAGGACAAAGGCCCTGCAGATGGGACAGTGCTGGAAGTGGGTCACACAGTGGTCACACACACAGGCGTGTCTGCAGGGCAGAAGGACCCGGTTCACCGCTGCATTCTGACAAATCACACAGTCTCTGCATGCCCTCTCGGACCACTCGTCCCCCGCCACCTCTGGGTTCTCCTCGGCGCTGCCGGGTCGGCTCACAGGCTCTGAGTCCGGAGGCTGAGACGTGTCCTCGGCACCGGCTGACATAAAAAGAGACTGCAGGACAAGAACTGTATAAATCCCACGCCTGAACAGATCTCTTATAAAGGTAAAAATCCGCAGACTCAGCGCCGTACCTTTAGTTCAAACATGTTTCTTTGTGAGGTGAGAAGGTACTGAAAGAGAATCCGAGCAGAAAGATTGTATTTGTCATCAGGAACATGAATAACAGTCACATTTGCCACCTGGAAAAAACAAAAGAGCTGTTATTACCAGAGCTCACACAGATCTGTACTGTCACTCAGCAACTTTAAAACACAGCCTGTAAAGAAGTATTTTTATTTTATTCTTAAACTCACAATGTTGTAAATGTTTCTGGCTTCCTCCTTGGCTAAAGTCAGCACAGCCACCAGAGGGTAACGGTCTCTGGGCAAGGGTCCAAAATCTGTGATGTGGTGTTCATCTGGGATATGTGTTTGGACTTCCTCTCTGTCCTCTTTACAGATCCTGACAGGTTCAAGTTAAAGAGAACAGCAGGAGATGGAGACGCTGACAACATCACCATGATTAAAAACATCTGGTTCCAAAATGAGTCAGAAAAACTGGTCCAGACCCCCCTCTTCCCAGCAGCAGTCTTCAGCTGGACACTAAGGTGTTCTCAGTCCCTACAGTGAGTTCTGGGTCTACCCAGGAACCTGCAAAGAGAGTTCTCCAGGTGCAGATCTACTCTGAAGGCCAGCAGGTTATTTTATAAACTTTGTCTTGGTTCTATCAACCGGTCCACAGTCTCAGTGAGACGGTTTTGTGTAAAGGATACTGGAAAGTCTGGCAGTAATGGTAGTGGTGCTGCAGCACCTGCAGGAAGTGCTGAGGGGTGCAGAGCTTCAGGTTGTGTTGGTTGGTCTGCAGCGCCCTCTGCAGGGCGATGACCTCACAGCCCCAGAAACAGCTGAGGAAACAGGACTCCAGGCAGCAGGGCTTCAGGGAGACGCCGTCTGCAGGACAAGACCTGCTGCTGTTAGAGACAGACCTAATCCCTGACCATGATGGAAGACGTCCTCCACCTCATCCTGTCCTTCATACCCTCCAAAACTGCCTCCGTATGTCTCCTCTTTGTCTCCAACATCCTTATACCAATATACCCACTGTCCCTCCTCTGGACATATCCAAACCAACACTGTCCCTCCTCTGGACATGTCTCTGCCTCTGATGATCTCAGTCCTAATCTTCTCCATCCTTGTCTCTCCAAGGAGAACTTCAAAATCTTCAGCTCTGACACTTCCAATTCTATCTCCAAACAAAACAATATAGCTGGTCTCGCCGAGTAAACCTTTGATCACTCCTGAAACTTTTCTCCATCCAGTCTGAAAGTGGTCATGTCTCACCCTCACCCATCAGTTCTGCGATGGACAGCTGAATGTCCACAGTAACCAACAATAAGTTCTGCAGTAACTCAGAACAGCTGCACATTGAAAATCTCTTTATTTTAACACCAGCTTCAAACTGGTCCTGGCTCACCAATGACATTAGCTGGCCCAGATCCCAGGTCCAGAGCAAACGGGTTGGTCACCTGAACCATGTGTTTCTCAGGGGTTGGTGTGATGGACTCAGGCTCATCAGAGCTGAGCAGGATCGCTGGGACATCAAAACCAAACCTAGAGAAGAGGAGATGATGGGGGACTTTTGTTTTTCACATCACAGAAACATGAGAACCGAGACAGAAACTCAACATGACCTTTGACTTGTTTCCAGTCGGCTCTGGTACCTGGATGGTTTTTATCTTACAAGGTGACACATTTACAAAATCACCAGAATTAACACCTGCCTAAAATATCTGCACAGAACTTTCAACTTCAAGTTAAAAAAATAAGAAATAAAAACAAAAACAATAAATAAGATAAATGAATGATAACAGCTGTTATTGTTGTTTGTCACTTTGTGTCAATCATAATACTTATATGATCAGCATGTCGAGTTTAAACAGCTCGTCCATTAAACGTCAAATCAATTAGTGAATATAAAACATAATTATTAGATATTACAGTGAATATACATGTTAGAGTAAATTATAAACTACAGTAATATAATAATACATGTTAGAGTAGATTAAACTGACCGTCCCAACAAGATGGCGGCGGTGATGATGAAGCAGAGAGAAACAGCTCCAATGGAGAACAGAGGAGAATATTCATACAGAGTAACCAAGAAAACGGTGGCCATCTCTCTTCATCTTAAAGTCGCTTTTATTTCAGCTCAACACAACACAAACACCTCCGAGATACAGCAGCGGAAGTTCAACACGTCACGTGAGACACAACTTCCGGTAATCCCCGGAAGTTACGTTGGCGAGCAGAATGTAAACAAACAAAACGTCAGCTGATTTCAGGTCATTTGTGGTGAATGAAATCTGCAGTTCTCATCTTCTGATTTAAAATTAGAGGGGTTTTACACTTCAGATAAATTAGATCTGATGCTGAATCAAACAGGATGAGAAGATGGTGCTCACTGAAATCATTTTTATTAGTTTTTACCCACTGACTTAACAGATGTTATTAAAAAAAGACTTTCTTTCAGGTTCATGGCTCACAACAACAACAACAGAGTCAGGTTTTTATTACAAAGCTGAAAATAAATTACAGCTCAGCTCCAAACAGAAGGTCCGATTCTTCCTCACGAGATGAGCCCACACAGCCCAGCATCAGATGGTCCAGAACCACAGCTGACCACAGAACACCAGACTAATATCTCAAGAACTAAATGGCATCAGTTTGTTTGAATTCTCCTGGATGTCAGGAGCAGATAGAACTTTCCGTTTTAGTTCGTTTCATCTCAAACTTTTCATTAGAACTCCTGGTCTTTAATGTGGTTCTTACTGAAACCCTGATAAGACTGGATCAGGGTTTCAGCTAGTCAGATAAGAACCAGTTCTGTGTCCAACAAAACAAGTGAAAAATCCAGATTTTCATGAAGATGTTCTGTAGAATGTGTGAAATGTTCAGCAGTTCAGGTTCTGTTAGCAGCTCCATCATCTGCTGGTGTCAGAGAGGAACAGAACCACCTGAGGTACCATCCGGAAGCTCTGCAGCACAAAACCAGAACCGGGAAAGACGAGGTTTCAGCAGATGTTTTAAAAAGTCTAATGGAACGCCGCTCTACAGAGTCTGATGACAGAAAAAAAAACTGATCTTCAGGTTGTTTACACATATTCCAAAATACATTTATATCATAACCACTACTACCATCTGTGAAGTACCATATGTATGTTATGCACCCTGCCTGCACTGTTCTGTTATTTCTGTTACCCAAATTTTGTTGTTTTCTTTGCTATCTAGTTATTTGGTGTTCAACATTTTCCCTTTACACTGTACCCTAAATGTTTTTTACTCTTTGTGCATCTACTGCAAACTGTGAATTTTGTACTCTGTATTGTCTTCATTTTTATTCTTTATAGCGAGTGAAAGGGTTTCTTCAAGAATTTCATTACATTGACTCTTGTTAACATGCATATGACAAACAAATCCTGTTTTATTTTGAAAATCTTGATGTTTCTGAGAGCAGAACAAACACTGCTTCTTATGAAGACAGAAGATAAAGAACAAAGCTGTGCAGACAGAGACCATAAATCAGCTCTAACTTCTGACAGTTTGGTTTTCCTGCCTGAAACAATCCAGGAGGAATGATCTGGATCAGCAGAACCATTTTCAGTCAACATGTTGAAAATAAGAGCTCTCCATCTTCTTTTATTCACAAACACCTAAACTGAGCTCAGAGGACTTTAACAGGCCTGAGGACTGTAGTCTGTGCTCCACCAGGTTCTCTTCAGCTGGATTGGATCCGGCCTCAGCCTCAGCTGGACTCAGCTCACACAGGTAAAACAGAGTCTCCTGGCTGGCCTCGGCCTCAGTCAGAGGCTCCAGGCGGACCGGGGAGCTGTGAGGAAGCTGCTTCGAATCCAGACTGCCGTCCAGCAGCTCCGAGGGCGGCTCAGAGTCCACACAGACCCCAGAGCAGGAGACGGGCTGAGTCTGGGACGAGTCTGTGCTCGTTGTGCCAGAAGGACCGAGGTCCAGCTCTGAAGGGAGGGCGTAACCGTCCAGGAAGGCCAGCAGGGGGTAGGAGGTGTACTGGATCAGCTGTTTATCTGGACAGGAGGCAAATGTGAGGAAAACTCATCAACACAAACTGATTCAACAACAGAATATAAGTCAGGCAGAGACCTGCAGACCTGTCTGTACCCACCTGTGTTCTCTTTGTCCTGCCAGCCTTTGACTGGCTGGTTTATGTTCTCTTTAGAAATGTTCTCCTAAAAACACACAAACACCAGATTCAACACAACAATAAAACACTAATACAAACACACCTGAGGTTCATTTCACAAAAATCAGATTTATAAATTCAGGATCTCAGCTGTAAGCCGAGCTTGAACTAGCCTTCAACTTGTAAACAGCCGTAATCTGTTGCTCTAACACCAAGCCGCGCTCAATTAGGGTGGTTCATTCAAGCCGGGTGTAAAAAATCTGGGAGTAATGCGCGCTCGCAATTTGTTTACTAGACCCACTGGGTGGATCAAAGATTTCCTAGTATTTCTCCCTTTCTCCCTAGTATTTTAATGCAAAGTATAAAAATGAATAAATTTAATAATTGTATGAAACACTGATTTCTGATCAGACACTGCAAAAATTAGCAATCTAAAAATAAGTTAATTATACTAGATTATACTCTGACTTTTCTTTTTAAATTAATAATAATAATCTGCAGTTTGACAGTTGCACTTGATAAGACTTCTAAAGAAAACTTTTCAGATTAACAAGATTAATAATCCAACAGATTCTGCTCTTGCTCAGTATATCAGTCTTAAAACAAGATCAAAAATACCTTTTAGCTGATATAAGATTGTAAAACTTGGTTAGATGAACAGTTTTTGCAGTAAAGTGACCCTACTGCTTAGAAGATTAAATAAGCTTCTCTTTAAATCTGATCAGGACCAGGTTAGTTTCAAAGCACTTGTTACCATGGAAACATGCAACTGATTCAAGGCTTAATTAATTCAGGTTTACACCAAAATCCTGGCTTAATTCCTTATCCTAGATTCGTGCAATAGGCCTCAGGTCAGAGTTTACCTCCTTTAATTCTAAGTGTTAAAGTCTACTTACCTCCAGAGAGTCAAAATCAATTCCAAACTGTTTTTCATACAGCATGGCCTGGAAGTCCTCCAGACTACAGTCAATACTGTCCAGATAGTCCATGAGCTCCACCCTGTCAGGACACACAAGACCCGCTCCATCAGAACCAGAACCAGCTGCACTCATTCAAAGACAATAACAAGGCATTTTTACCTGCTTTTACTGAATATTCAATTTATTCTTCCTAATGTTACTTTTGTTATTTTCAAGTTATTTCAGTGAGCTTTGTGGTTTTTTCTCTTTTTAACAAAAGGGATACCAGCAAATATATTTCTGTCTTTATGAAAACAACTACAGAACAGTCGTGTAGAAGTAGAACGAAATACCTCATTAAAGTTGTCACTTACTTGCCCAGTAGATTGATGTTTTGTGATATTGCACCGTTCTCATTCAGTATTGAGTCCATTATCTTTACAGGGTCTTCTAGATTTAGACTGGAGGGCTTGTTGAGCTGCAGGGCACTGCTGGTTGGTCCACTGCTGATTGGGTCACTGTCTGTTGGTCCACTATTGTCTGAAGAACTGGTTTTCTGGTTCTCTTCTGTCTGTTGAACATCATGGTCTGTAAAGGTGGGGCTCACCTCAGAGTCAGCTGACAAGTCCTCACAGCTTTCCAACTCAACTTCAACTATTTCTACATCCCTGAGGAAGAAGCATTAAAACATGTCATTAGAAGAAATCTTCCTGACACTAACATCTGATCTTGTGTTGTAGTGAAGCACCTGTACAGACTTCCTGCTGACCTGTGTTCATGTGTCCTGTGTGTGAATATATTCATACACTTATAATATATAAGTGTATGATCATATATAATACTACTTACAGTCCAGAGGTCGGATTTATAAAGCTTGCGTACGCACAAAACGAGCACAGAAACTTGCGTACGCGACTTTTCACGCAAAGGTTGTGATTTATAAAACTCAAACTTGACGTGAAAATGTGCAGTTCCTCACGCCAGCTCTGACCCATGCGTATGCTCATTTTGGAGGCGGGAAACTGCGACACAGATGGTAACGTGAGGAATTATAGCCACACTGCAAATGATCACGGTCAGATATTTAATTTTACTTCATAATCAGACAAACGCGTATAGAGAGAATAAATTCTCATAATTTCCCCCCTCCCGCTGTAGAAAATTTACATCGGGATAACCCCCCCTCCCGCTGCACGTTGCGCAGATCAAAACTTTAACAATCTTAGTTTTTTCACATCCAAGTTGTCAGAGAAAAATTTGTTTTTTATGTATTGTTATCCACAGAGATGATAAAAAATTGAGGACGTTCGTTCAACTTGCTAGAGTCGGCTTCTGCTGCGCTGATAAAGAAGATTATGATGATGATGAGCATGCAGCAGAGCAGCTGATAGATTAAACATGCAGAAGCTCATTGTATGACAGGCAGATATTAAAAAAAGAATGCTGGGT
>JARVGW010000086.1:1657080-1668529 GCA_031762495.1 Anablepsoides rubrolineatus | reverse complement strand
TGTGTGTGTGTGTGTGTGTGTGTGTGTGTGTGTGTGTGTGTGTGTGTGTGTGTGTGTGTGTGTGTGTGTGTGTCTGCTGTGCACATGGCGATGTTGTTTCTGCCGAGTCAGTGCTGTTCTCCAACATGCAGTTGATTGTTCTGCAGCTCCTGCAGCCAAAAGTAGTTAAAAATACTCAGCTCAACCAAATGAGGTGCAATTTGTTTGTTTCTTTTCAAGCCTGTAAAGTGGAACCATGTGAAGCTCAAACTTTTATTTCCTGAAGGCGTCTTTTTCTTAGCTTCTGTGAAAATATTAGAAGATCTCTACATTTCAAAGAGAATTACAAGCTGTGGGCTCCAGTCTGATGTGGTCTCTGGCCTTGTTTTCCTCTGATGTAAACAGGCAGAGTATCCATAAAGTTTCATTTTTTTCTGTCCTGATTTGTCTCAGGAGCAGCCTGTAACAAACTTCTGTCAGTCTGGACTAATCTATACATTTAATCAAGTTTCAGCAGCAGAGGGAGAATAAAAAGACAGACACTAGTTTGACTCAAGTTTGGTGTTGGACACACGTCAGAAACACAGACGTTTTACTGACTGAAGGTGATGAAGAGTTGTCAGCCTCAGCTCACTAACTGTGTGAAAACAGGAGATTTTTCAGTTCACAACTCACTAACAACCCCCTCCTCCTCAGGGCTGACCCCCCACCCCCAGGGAGAGACTACGCAAAGACACGGCTGCAGGCCCAGGTCTCACAGTCCTGTCCTGCATCCTGCAGTACATTAACCTGAGTCTGTAGCAGTGCTGTGGGAAACATTTTGTTCTGGTACCTCAGAAGTTGACCTCTCCTCACTTCGGAGTCCTCAGACCAGTTCTCTGAGGGTCACGTGTCGAGCAGGGGGGATGGGAGGCAAGGTAACGCCTTGCTCTGTGCTGAAGCTGAGGGTGTTGAGGTTTAAAGAACTCCACAGTAGTGGAGTTTTTTCAGGCTCTGTTTGTTGTTACACCTGTGCAATACTGACAAACCAAAACCTCTAAAACCAGGAACCACCTGCTACTCCACAGGTGGCGTGACACCGATGAGACATGTCAACCTCATAATATCCAGAGTTTTCAGCACCTCAGTGATTTTTTACTACCTCAGTGACCCCTGCCAGGTCTGCAAGGTCTGCCAGGGATGCCCCATTTCTGTACCTATCAGCTGATTCAGGAGTTCTCTAGGACATTAAGCCCTAAAGTCCTCCTCTCTCAACTCTTCATTACTGGAGTCCACCAGCAGGTCTTTCTGCCCCAATAAGCATCAGTGACACTCATCTACAATAAAGACCCGTTAGGCTTCCATGCCCCCAGTTTGGTGCAGAAACACAAACCAGAGTCAGAAGCTTGGTCCTGCAGCTGCAGAGAGAGGAGCCACTCTATCATCCAACACTGTGCTGCTCAGACTGGGAGGATCTTCACACCTGCCTGTCATCTCTCTCTCTCTCTCTCTCTCTCTCTCTGAGCGACTTCTGAGAACTTCATTATTAGATTAGACTGATTGTCTGCAAAATGTTTTTAACTACATGTTAATGTTGAAATGAAAATCAGCTCCTCTAATCAGTCTTCTGTTCTGTGAAGTGCTGGAAACATGCTTGATTCTGTACATGTGTGTGTTTCGTGGCAGGAGACAGAGTCAACAGCCAACAACACTTAGCTATAAAAGGGATAATTTATTTGTTTCTGCTTCATGCTGACTGCACTGCCTGGAAACCCCAAAGAATTTCACAAGGCCTTTAAGAGCTGGGAATGTGATAACAAAAGGAAATAAACAGCCTGAGCCCCGACAGCTTCAGACTTTTTGTATGACCTCATCTCAATCTTCTCAAAGCACACACATTTTCCTTCATAAAATCTGACCAAAATAATTAGCCTGCACATATTTGTCTCCACACCAACACTTTACTGCTACTGTTTCTCGCTCCTGCTATTTGCAGTGTGGAAAGAGTTGGAGAGAAGTTGAAAATAATATTTTGCCAAACAACAGAAGCAGCAAATGACTGATTCAGACCCGAGCATTAGTGGATCTACTTTAAACAGCTCGCTGCTTCTGTCTCATTATTTCATCTGAAACCTTAACCCCACCAAGAGTTTTTATTTCACACAACAACCATATTGTGTTGAAGTGATTAGAGTAATTGACTGATTGATCAGCTTATAAACCTTGATTTTATCAAATAAAATCAAACATGACTTAATTTTACACTTGATGTTATTTTGATTATCAGCAGAAAGAAAACCACTAAAAACTCCTGAGTATATCAAACGTTTAGTTTATGAACCTATCTCAGTGTTTCTGCTCTTCTAGCTCCTGAAAACTCATTTTCTGTTCTGTCTTTGTTCTGGCAAGGGCTTAGTGAAGCAAGGTGGGGGGGGTTGGGGGCACACTTTGAACAAGCTGTGTGTGTGAGACCTTTTTAAATATTACAAGAGTAAAAGTTTAAACTCTTTCATTCAAGCGGCTGCAGGTCTCAGTTCTGGTCCTGCTCCGTCGGACTGGACGAGTTCTGCTGGTCTACGGGACCTTAACATCATGCCACACATTCTCAGTGGGATTAAGGCCCGGCCCGGGGTCTGCTCAAATACTCTTAATTTCTTAAGAAGATTCCTCAGAATGTGAAATGACCTGGAAGTCTCCAGGTGGGAGCTGTGATAAGAGCTGCTAACGGAAACAAACTGTAAGGTTAGCTTAGCACAGAAACACTGAAGCACATAAATCTGTTGGTAAAATAGCAACAGATGTGTGTTTGTGTGTGTATATATACTTGTTTCTGCTACAGAGTGAGGACCACTTGCAAAATAGTTCCTATTAAAGTGAGGTCTTTGATGTAATGTGAGGACCTTTTCCTTGTCCTCTGTTTTTTTGCAGCTCTACTAGTGAGGTTAGGGGTATGGTATGAATTAAGCTTTGGTTCAGATTAGGGTTAGCAGTTTCAAAAATGAATGAAAGTCAATACAAAGTCCTCAGTTTGATGCAAGTAGCTTACAAGGATGTGAGTGTTAATCAAAGTATCTCATGAAACACTAAACAGAGTTAATGAAAGATTTAATGGTTGGATGTACGTCTTTGATGAACTTTTGGAGGAAACCTGTTTGCAGTTAGCTAACACAGCTAACTGGTTTAAAAAACTCTTAACGGGTTTTAATTCAGTCAGTTTTATATGAGGCCCCAAATGTAAAATAAAATGTATTTAGCTCACTTTCTGAATGCTAAAACATTTTCCATTAATATTTTATTGTTATTTAGCTCACGGTTCCTACATTTAGCTAATTTTTATTAAATGTAAATGTTAAATATGTTAAATCCTAAATGTAAATGTGTAAATCGAATTGTAGATTTTATATGTTAAAGTTTACATTCAAGTATTTCAGAATGAAACACACTCTTTGCCATTGGCGCTTGGCTGGTTATGACGTCACTATCCTGCAACAAAGCTAATGCTGCTAGCGTTGCTGAAGACGATATTTAAAATGTAAATTCAAAATGTAAATTCAAAATGTGATTATTAAAATCAATATTAATGGTACCTGTAGTCTGGCAGTTTGAAATGCAGCTCAGACACCAGCCGCACCTGCAAGTTTGATGTTTTGTTGGGAACCATTAGCAGTGCTAGTGGTTGCTTTTGTCTCAGGATGATGATGTCATAACAATAGCCGAGAATCGACAGCAAAGACTGTATTCCATTCTGAAATACTTAAATGTAAACTATCATTTAGCCACAACATTTAAGATTTAATTTTTACATTTAGATTTAGGATTTATTATTTAAACATAACATTTGACATTTAGTAAAAAATTAGCAAGATGTAAGAACGGTGAGCTAAAAAACAAAATGTTAGTGGAAAATGTTTTAGCATTCAGAACGTGAGCTAAATAATGAAAATATGTTGGTGACATTTTTAACATTTTATTTTACACTTGGTGCTCCACAGTTTTATAGATACTGACTTTAAATTTGACCTGGTAGTGTCTGAGCTGAACATCAATACACGAGGTCATGTATAACATTATTTTTGAGCTCTGACAGTTTTTATTATCAGATGATTTCAATCTGAAACTGTCTTCCATCACAAGGTCTGATTTATTTAAAGAACAGAACAGCTTGAACAGAGGGACAGGGTTTGGTTCTCTGTACTCTCTGTCCTCATCATTTAGAGTTCAGTTGGTATTTTCCCAGTATACACAGTGTGGGACACTTCATTTAACATGAAAACTGTTTCTTTTAGCTGACTAAGATCAGCTATGAGGCTGGGAACATGCAGGCGACATTCTTATCGTTCTGAGTGTTTACACATGTGGTCTTGGTTCTCTTTAGATCTGAATCAGTTCTACCTGAGAGCTGGACCGTCTGAGTTTGGACTGACAGAGCCATGCTGCTTGAAAAACAACTTGTTTCAGAACCAGCTCTCACTAAAAACTTTATTTAATCTTCTTAAACTTTATGTGAAATTCCTCAGAGGTTCAGTAGAAAACTGTTTCCCCTCTCATCTTCTCTGTTTCTGGGATTTTCAGGCTTATAAGTCGTTATGATAATTACAATAACAGGGTCGTTAGGGTCACAGGAGTCTCTGAGCTGTGATTTAGGTTGATTTTTGATAGGTTTTTTTGTTTCTTCTTTCATTTTTTCCCCATTTTGGTTATTATGTTTGTATTTTCTGTGTTCTGTTCTGTTCCTGTGTTTTCTCTGCATCATCAGTTGTGTTGATACACATTTAAAAAATGTTGACCAAAGTGCTTCACGTGGAGGTTAAAAACAAAAGGAAGAACCATCAATATAAAATTAGTTACTACAATAAAACAAACCAGAACAAGAAAATATCAAAACATCAGATGGAACTCAACCTGGACCTGAATAAAAAGTCAGAGTAAAGAAGTTTTCATTTGGGGTTTAATAAACTCTGCAGTATGAACATTAAGGGGCAGGTTGAGATTGGGGGGTCTGACCCCTCTGAGATTTATTTCAGACCTCAGACCTTTGTTTGGGTTGTCAAAGTCAAAAGTTTCAGTTAAATATTAAAAGCTTTAAAGTGATTAAAAAAGTGTCTTAAAATCAATACTAAAACAAACAGGCAGCTGGTGTAAAACTGAGCTGATGGACAGACACTGGACCACTTCTCCTCCAGTCAGTTAACTCCCTCTGCTTTAGCTCCGCCCACTCTCACCTGTTCCCAGTCTTCATCTAACACAGGTGTCTCCACTTCCTCATTTACCTCAGCCCACTGTCTCAGTTTAGCACACATAAAATTACATAAAAAACACATTGAAACAAATCAGTCAACACAAACACCCCCCAAAAAAACCCAAAGACAACTAACTTCAACTTTTCACAAACATAACAAAATAAAATAACCAAAACAAAGAAACACCTCATTAAATGACTGCTATGAATGAATTGAATATTATATATTATTATAAAGATACATGATTATCAATAAATGTTATTTCTGAAGGCAACCGTTTGGTTTTCCCAGCACCTTCTTGTGACTCCTCCAAGCTCTTCCTGAATTATAGATCCAGATGTTTTTTTAAAGTCAAAATTTCTTTAGTCAACCCTTGTGCTGCTCTGCATCCTTGGGTTAAACCAGAACCGTGACACTGAATGATTCTGAAACTTAAGTTAAGTCAAGTCTGCACTGAAGGATAGAACCTGAGGTCGTCTCCCTGGTTTAACATTTAATAAAAGTTAAAGTGATTGATGATCACATGTTGGTAAAGTCACCCAGTATGTTTTAGAACATCACTTAGAGCCAGCAGCAGCTGTAGCATTAAATCTGTCACCAACAGTATACACTTTGCTGATTCAGCTCCTCTGGTAGGAAACACCCTGCATCACAAACTGAACTCTACAGGTTTTGTTGCACAACTGGAAATGGCTCTGTAGGAAATGCTTCTTTCAGCTGACCTATCACTTCACCTGCTGCCAGACACCTGAGTAGACCTTTATCTCTCTGTCACCCATTTCATTTACACCGACAAACAGAGAGAGACACAACAGTGTCACCAAACACAATACTCTGAAGTCTTTCAAGCCTAAGACCTCTCAGACATGAACTGGTTCACCTGGAGGATGAAACACTTTAAGGCCTGGAGAAACCAAACATGTAAGGCACATGATTTCCTGTTTGATTTGATTTAAAACTTTGGCACACTTTTCACACAGTAGTACACAACAACTATTTTTACATCTGTTTCTATTTTTCATTGTGTTTGTGGCACTGCTGGTCTTTCGACACTTCCTGGTTTTATAGTTGTGTTTAGGGTTCACTAGTACTTTTTAGCTGAAGCTTACCAGTAGCTTAGCATCTGGTTAGGATTGCCAAATGTTTCTTAAAATATGGAACTGCTCATATTTCACATTAAAGTTAGGCATTGTATTTTATATGAGGTATAGGTCAGTGTTGTCCTGAGCTGTCGAACACATCATTGTTCTGAAACATTACCCAAAACTGAGACGTAAGTGGGAGGATTTAAATCCATAAGTAGTAAATGTCAGATAAAATAAGTGCAAAACTAACTGTAAAGCAGACCAAATGTGTCATGTGTGAATACATTCTGAAACTGTAACAACAGCTTTTGTCCGGACCAGCCCTCTTGTCCTGGTGGGACATATGCTGCCGGGCATGTAATGGATTTCTGAGGTGAGTGGAAGAAAATGCGCCTGTCTGTACTGTTGGTCGAGAACATTGAAAAGGTGTACATATTTGAATTATTGATAGCAGGAATTCTGCTAATTGGGGTTGGTGGATACCTGGCCTATCGTGAAATTCTGAAAGTGTCAGCAGCTGTTCGCCATTGAGAGTTCCCAGTGAGACTTTGAAGGTTGACAAACCAACAGGGTCGGCCTGTTTCAAAACAATTGAGATTATTGTGTCCTTGTAGGAATGAGAGATGTTGTTTTATCCCTCATCTCCCCCCATGTTTTCTATTCCTTGTTTTTCTTTGATGCAAAAGGGAAGTGCCTTTCAGTGGCTGCAGCCTCAGGCACTTGTCCCACTATGCATGTCTGTCTCGCTCTTGGATGGGTTGTACTGAAACATTATTTTGTTGTGCTCTGTACAGTGACAAATAAACGTATTCTAATTCTAAATGTGATTCAAATCCCATTTTGATCTTAGATCTCTTTTTTTAAGGTCCTCCTGGTCCTGAACAGGATTTGCCTGGATTTGCCTGCAGGATTTTATTGGAGGGTACGCACAAACCCATCTACCAGACCCACACAAATACAGGTCACATAGGCGTGATGCGCGTAGCACACAAAATCATCAACTTGGCTCGGCACCAGGTCCTGGCATCTGTCCCACAGGTCCAAAGCGTGCTCACACATTTGTCCCACTTTTGACTCGTCACATTATGAAAAGTCAGAGAAAGAAAAAAAAATGACATGCTATTTATTGGCTGCAGTTTGAAACAATACATCCTTATTTCTGTCTGCGTCCTTTGATGGAATAAGACAAAGAGAGAGAGGAAGGCAGAGCAGACAATCACAACGCGCTGCGGCCACTGCGTTAAAACAATTATTATATAAAAACAGGGCAAGAATATGGATCTGACTTATGCAGACTGTAGTGGAAACTATGTCAAAATGCAGCAAAACAGTGACGTCAGTGAAAGGTGATAGTTATTTTTCCTTTTTTTTTTTAACACATTTTGCTCAAACTCAAAAAAGATGATCGTCTGACTCAAACCGGGTGGTTAGAGTTACCTGTGGCTGAGAGCTGCTGGCTGAGCTGGGCTCCTGTGGGAGAGGTGTAGCTGCAGAGGTGAAGGCAGAGAAAATCTTTGTCCATGGGAGAAGAGATTTCCTGGCTCAGGTACTCCAGAGGACGAGGCAAAGCGATGGCACTTTATTTTATAACCGTTTCCACAAGATTTAACTGTTTTAATTCCGCTCACTCATGTTTAGTTAGCTTCACAGCACTGTAACGTTAAGAAAAACGCGCCAGGGCAGCCGCCAAATAAACAAAATAAACTAATCAATTACTTTAGTTTCGGACGCATGCGCCCTCCCTGACAGACGTACACAGATAACAGCTGTACAGGACATTTTGACAAAAGACAATTTCTTATTTTATTTTGTCCACCATTTTTGTAATAATAAAAAGGGAAAAATCATTAAAAAGTCTAATGCTTATAAAAACATTTTTTAACTCAATGAAAAATCTCAAGGTACGCACAGTGCGTACAGCCGTACAGCTGCAGGCTCCACTGGTCCTGAAGCCATGCCTAACATCACCTTTATGAACTGTGGGAGGAAACCAAGCCTGAGAATCTCAGAAGTCAGAGACTGAAATGGTCCACATAAACTCCACTCCAACGACACCATGACTACCTCCTCGGATACTTGAGCCAAACTGTGGGCTGCCTCAGATCAGATGGCGTTTACTCACCTCCCTGATTTATGGATGGCTGTGATATTAGACAAAGCAAAGTTGGAGTATGTCAAGCAGGATTGTAAGTACTCGAGATCAGTCTTAAGACCACTTTTTGATGGTCTTGGTCTTGGAAATTGAGGTCTCAGGATTTTGTCAGAATATTGTTCAGTTTATTTATTAACGTCTTTGTTTTCATTGGATGTATAATGTTCTGATTCAAATCTAAGAGTGACTCATTGCTAACTATAGATTTCTGTTATGCAGTCACTCATCTTGAAGTTACCCCTTCAAGTTGAAATCTGAGTCTGAGTAGTTTTTTCTTGTTTGATGTAAATGTCTTCCTTCATCCTTTCCCCCAACCATCTGTCTTCTCAGTCTAAAATATGAACATGTTGGTCCTCAAACGATTTTAAGACCACAGCTCCTCCCTCAGCTCCCTGTCATCTGTTTTGATAAATCCACAATAAACTTCTCTCTGATCCTCTGATACCTGGCATGCATCTCATTTCAACCTAAAAGGAGAGGGATGTTTGTTTGTTTGTTTGTTTGTTTGTTTGTTTGTTTAACAGAAGATGTGTTCTTAGGTTGACACAGTAAACACATTAATGTTGTGTTCTGCTGCTGTTATTACTTCTTGTTGCTCGAGGCTGCTGCCGAACCACATCAGACAGACAAGACCGTTAAAAAAAATAACAGAGTAAGATACAGAAGCTCTGAGACAATACTTTATTCTGTTCTGCTGTCGGCTGCAGGAGCACAGCAGTAAAATTTGTAAGTCATCTCCTTTTTTTATTTCAACCACCGCAACAAATTGAAAGCTTCAAAACACAGAAACAACAGAAACATGTTGTCTCCTGACTGCACTGTAGAGTTAAAGCTCAATGTAGTAAGTATATTCCACAACAACACTTTCTGTTCTGTCACTTTCAACTGGTCGTTCTGTCAGCCGAGCTTTGAAACTGGTTTTATCAGTGGAAACATGTTAGTGGGTGAAACACAGAGCATGACCAGATTAAACAGAATTAAAGTGGAAGAATAGACCTGCTAAAACAGTTTGGATCAAAGTGGGACTACTGAAGTTCTGCTAGCTCAGCTTTGTGAAGACTGGTTGTTCAAGTCTTCTGTGGCTTTACTATTTTTATAACAGAACTGATTCTGGCTGTTATCTCTGCTTTCTGGAGTTCAAAGATGAGTGTCAGCTGTTTGGACAGCACAACACCCAGCTCGCCCTGATGTGTGGAGCTACAGATTTGAACAGCATCACTCGAGGTTAGTGTCTTTATCGATCTTTCACCACCTCACTGGTGAAAAAGCGCAAGACAAGCATTAAGACTGAGGTCACTTTGAAAAAGATCAAATATGTATCTGATTCAGTACCACATACTGAAAAGACCTGGGTCAGATTTAAAAAAATAGAATTTGTCACGTTCAGGCTGTCATAATAAACGAATGGATGTGTTTCAATTAATGGGCTGCATCGTCTTGAGATTTGTTTATTCCGCATACATCACTGCCCTGCGCCGAGTGCTGTCCCAGTTCAAAGGCTCCTCCTCATGCGGCACACAAAATCTCAAAATATTTTTCCCAGCTTCAATGCGCCAACAGCAAACAAAACAGAGAAAACAAAGATGGCAGAGTCTTTGTTGGCGTAGTTTGGAAAAAAATAGTTTTTAAATGTAAATTTAACTGATGAAATTTAATGCTACAATAAGATGTTAAATAAAATACTGGATACTGGATTTAAACCTAAATAATGTTTTTATTTTTATGTTTTTATGTGTAACATTTTAACTGTGAAGTTATCCTTCCAGTAAAAAGGCGTGTAAATACATGTCCCAACGTATTTTAAGTCTGATATGAAACCGATCACTATAGTAACAGGGTAGCACATGGTCACACAAACTTAGGTAAAGCAGACGTCAAGCGAAGGCTAGATTCTCATTTTTCATGCACCCTACTTAGACTGGGAATGTGGCCCACGTGGGCTATGTACTCATGAGGATGCAGCCCATGAATTGACACACAACCATAGACTCTCCCCAACTTTCAGCTCTCCAGCTGTTCCTTCCTCTTGATGTTTCAGTCACTCAGGATCTCTACGGCTGTCACCACTGTCTTCTTGTGTGTCTGGTTGGTTAGTCATCACCTGTTTGTCAGTCTGGATCTGAAGTCCCAAGGTAACTTAGCTCTGATATTCTCTGTTGGAGTCTCAGCAGCGGTATAACTCTACTGTTGCTGATTTGTGTCTGTGATGGTGTGGAGTGTGTCTGTGGAGTGTTAGGGTCTGGAGCAGGTTTGACCCAGTGAGCAGGCAGGACTCAAAAATTAAAAGGGATCCATGATTAGTTGTAACATTAGACTTTATTTGATAAACATTTATTTTAACTGTAAAATAAAGACTGTAAAAATACTGTAGGCTGTTTATGTCCTGATGCATCTCAGTAATCCAGGTAGAAAAATCAAAAAAAAAAAAATAAGTAGGTCCTCTGGACGGGTTCTTCTTTAGTGAAATGTTTTGTCTCTTCTCCAAGAGACTTCTTCAGTCTGAGGAGTTTCAGGTGAACTGTTTCAGGTGTAGGCTGTTTAGTTTTGTAAATTTTTTAAAATATATTTTAACACGGACAGAGCCATTTTATTTACACACAAAGCATCCTGGGTAAGTGATAACATGGATAGGTCAACGGTGTGATTGAGCTATATCCACCCTGAAGATTAATCTTGGACAATATCTGATGATCAATTCTTCAAAATGAAACCAGAGAGCGTTGACAGAGAGGAGAAGATACAAACGATTCAGTTTGCAACTGAAAATATAGATGGAGGACAACAGAGCTGCTTCATGAAGGAAAAACCTCAGCTTAGCCTGTTAGCTTTAGCGTTAGCCCCGACGCTATATTGCCTTATATGTATTAGCTCGGCGCTAGCACAACTAACAAGCTAAACTGAGGTCCTCCATCCATATTTTCAGTTGCAGGCTGAGTTATTTTTGCGTTCCCCTCTCTGTCATGTGGATGGAGGACCTCAGTGACGAGAGGAGAATGTGTAGCGCTGAGCTAATA
>JARVGW010000086.1:1646271-1656980 GCA_031762495.1 Anablepsoides rubrolineatus | reverse complement strand
AACCTCCAGCAGAACCAGGCTCAGGACAGGCGGCCATCTGCCTCGACCGGCTGGGTTGGGGGAGAGAAAAGAGACATTGTTCTGTTTTTCTTTTGTTCTTTTTGTTTTATATCAGCCCAGGTTTCACTTATCAACCCACCTGTAAAGACTTCAGTCTTTATTTGTAGATTTCTTTGCCCTTCTCTTCCATTTGGGTGGTTTCACTTCATTTCTGGCTCCTTTCTTCCTGGTATTTCAGATACTTTGTATACATCTGTCACCACTGTCTTATTCTTTGCTTGACCACAGTGTCCTGCTGGTTTGACATCACCTGTTTGTTAGTCTGGATGTGGAAGTCCCATATTATCTTAGCCCATTCATTCTGTGCCACCCATGGTGTGGTTGTCTCCCACCTTGACTCCAGAACTTACAGTCCACCCTCGGCACAAATGTTCCTGTATGGTATTCCAGCCACTTGGTTATGGCTGTGGTGGCCATCTTGAAAATTTAATTTAACTAGTTGTAAATATTTATCCAATGATTACTTTTTCAAAGTTTTGTTAAAATGAGTTCAGTGATTCATGAGAGGTTAAGTGACACACACACAAGTTGCTTTTTCTATATCCTCGTGGGGACTTTGTATTGACTTTCATTTATTTTCCAATCATTTTATATCCTGGTCCTGATTCTTTACCCTAAAACTAACCGCCCACCCAAAAACAGCATCTATGCCCAAAGAGACCAGGCTTTGACGAGCATTACTGTAGGTCCCCACAAGGATGTTTTTCTGGAAAATCGTCTGCATGATGTACATAATGTGTCTGTGTCTCAAGCAATAAAAAGCTTTAATTTTTTTGTGTCAGTTTTTGTGCAGTTCTCCACATCAGTTCAGTGACAGGAGAACCCGGTCCTCTTCAGACCTGCTCAACCAGAACAGATCTCATCTTGTATTTTCTACATGAAACAGTTGAGCAGGTTCTGATCCAGTCTTCTTCTGGGTGACTAGCAGCACAGCAGTCTCTAATAACATGTGGCAGCTAGCATGTGAAGAATGTGAGGCTGCAGCCTAAAAACATCGGACCTTTGGAGACGTCCAACACTGGAGACAGTTTAACTCAGATCACTGTGTTAGACAAGTCAGACTGTGGTAGGAAATATATATACTGTTTATATAACAACCAAATTCCATTCTATATCACAGATCTTATTTTGCATTTAGATAGCTGAAACATTAGGGATGTCACATGTTTCTTTCTTCTCTCTGATACTAACATTCATCTAAGGATGAAGGTTGTATTGACCTGCTGCTTCTTTAAACATATATTTTTATAATAAACATTTTGTATTGGAGGAGAATGTGTTGTTTTATATTAGGTATTTAATTGAGTCTAATTAAGTTATGATCTGGATCTGAATTGGATTAGTTATTATTTAGTAGTGTTCTGAGAGGAATTTTATTGTACTTAGCTAAACTGAAATAAACTTAGTGGATGTAAACTTCTGACCTCCACATTAAGCACCTCTTTCATCTCAGGGGTTTAGTTGATGAGGTTTTTGCATGTGAGGCTGAGTGGAACCAGAACCCAGCCCTGGTACATTGGACTCCTGACTTTAATCCTTGGGTCTCCTCGTCTCTACCTGGAGTCTGTACTTCATGTGAACCCTCACCTACAAGTTCCATCGTGAACTCAGCCTAATTTTTAAACCTTCCTTAATATAATCCATGTTTCTCAACTTGACAACTTCTGAGTTTTAAGAGGAGTCAAATAAATTGTATTTAAAACCATGACTTAACATTATTAAAAATTATATAAAAGGCTACAGAGAAGAGGTAATATTTAATTTTGCTGCCATGTGGGGAGTTTATCGGAACAGTTTGTGTCTAAAGATAAAACTATATTATTGAATAGATCTGACATAAAGAATGAAACCAGAAGGTGGGAAAGATCCTAAAAGAGTTTTTTTATACTGCTCCATGAGTTAAGGTAACAGAACATGTGTTGTTGGACAGCAGGAACTGATACCTGAGTATCCAGAGGGAACCCCACCTGGACCTTCATGCTGTGAACTAACAGAACTGACCACAGGACCATCTCAGGAAAACAAAGCAGTTCATGTCTCTTTGAGCTGAGCTCTGGTGAAAGTAGATCAAATAAACTTAACAGCAGTCAGTGCTAACACAAGTATCCAAAGAGACACTGTGTCTTCATATTAAAGCTGTTTCCATCAGACTGGGCTTCATCTGTGAGCAGTTAAATCAGGTATTACAGTTGTGTTCCTCTGACTCTACAACACAAACACGCTTCTTCAGAACACCTGTTACCTTTATCGTCACGTGTTTCAGGGTCTAGACTCAGCCCCTGGTTTCCAGGGACAACTTTACAGCAATATTGGGTGCCCAGTGTAAACTAAATCATCTGTGTTGTTTTCAATGAACACATTTTGAATTCACATTTGAAATACCATCTTAAGCAGCATTAGCAACATTAGCAGCTTTAGCTTTTGTCGCAGGATGATGACGTCACAACAAAAGCCATGCACCAACAGCTGTGTTCCATTCCAAAATTCTTTAAGCTAATTTAGCTGCAATATTTAGGATTTAACTTTTACTTTACTTTTAGATTTAGGATTCTATATTTACATAAAATATTTAACACTTAGTGAGAAAGAAAAAAAAGGATGGCATGGTGCCTCAGTTGATAGAGCTGTTGCCTCTCAGCATGAATATTGCTGGATCAAATCCCAGCCCAGGTCCTTTCAAAGTGGAGTTTGCATGTTTACCCACACATGCACAGAGAGCATGTGTGGGTTTTCTCTGGGTACCCCATCCTCCTCCCACAGACCAGAAACATGACTGTTAGACTGACGGGTAACTTTAAATTGTCCCTAGGTGTGAGTGAGAGAGTAAAGTGTTGTTGTCGCGTTTCCATTGACCATGAAAATGCGCAAATTAGAATTTTGAAAATAAATTTGCTCAATGGAAAAACGTCAAATTCGAAAAAACTTATGTTTCTCAATAAAAATGTTTTTCGCTAGGATGAGGTGGTTTTTCGGCCGTATGGAAATTGGTGTATTTCGCAAAACTGCAATGGAAACACTTTTTTTGCATCATGGTAGTCACGTGATCAACAACCGGCTATTTGGCGAAAAAGATGACAGAAGAAGACAACAGAAAGTAGAAATAGTAGTCAAATCACCAAAGTTTTAAAAGAAAGAAGTAAACTCTCTGACAACAATTTCCCAAAAATTCTGCATATGTAGCTGCTCCCAAGTATAAGGGGCTTGTTGCTCTAAAGCCTCGAAAAGACGCTAACGTTTCCGCAGATCGCTGTCGTAGTAGCAATAGGCATGATTGTTTACATCCATTGTCGTCATGTTTGTAATGACTTATAGCGAGAACAAACTTATTCACGCGTGACTTTAATAGCATTTCTTGCTTAATTGAAACATCGCAATTGCAAAACTGTGTTTTTCGACATTAACAGAATATTGACAAATGTTTGGACAATTTTGCAATGGAAACACAGCTCTGTCTCTGTGATGGACTGGAGACCTGTCCAGGGTGTCCCCCGCCCTCACACAGTGACTTCTGGATATGTGCACCAGTGACTCTGAACGGATGGATACAAATTAGTAGAATGTAACAGAGAGCTAAATAATAAAAAAGTATTCAGTGACTTTTTTATTTATTTATTTTTTTTACATTGTTTTTCAGTGCACAAACAAGAACTAAAAACCTGACTGATCCCTGACCTCAGCCCCGTCCATTACCTCTGGGATGAACTAAAAAAGAGACTGGAAGACAGAACTTTTGGTCCAAAGGTTTTGGACCTTATGTATCAATGTTCTGGCAAAAAACCTACAAAACACTCAAACTATTGTTGAAAGCTCTCCAAGAGTGTTTCTGCAAATAAGTGTCCATTGTTTCTGTAGACTGGAGGTCTTCAGCCCTGCTGCTGGTGGTCTACGATCATGGGGGTCCACTGCCCTGCATGTTTTAGCTGTTTTCCTGCTTCAACACATCTGACTAAATGAATGAGTGATTGACAGGCATCTGCTAAACCTGATGACATTCTGAGCAGGTCATTTAATTATTTGAATCAGGTATGTTGAAGCAAGGAAACAGGTAAAATATGCAGGACAGTGGGTCCCGAGGACTTGTGGATCAGAAACAGATCATGGATGAGAGGTTCCGGTTTCTCATCTCTGTTCCAGTTTAAACCAGTTGTGCTGAATGGGGCTTGGTTCTGTCTGGTTCTGTCAGGTTCGTTCACAGTGAACTTAATAAACCATTAATCCTCGCTAAGTGCATTGAGGTACAGTCATGTTGGAATAGAAGGAGACCCAAAGTGTTGCCACTGAGCTGGAAGCATCAAAATGTCCTGGACTATTAAGACGTCCATGACCATGACCGGAGACCAGGAGCCTAAACCCTGACTGAAACAACAGAATATTAACATTGTGCTTTAATGCTTCTGAAGGAAACTTTGTAACTGATTAATTGAATATTAGAAGCAGTATGTATTTTATACTTTCCGATCATTGCAGCCTTTAGTTTAAACAGAATGAGAGTTGGTGTGTGTCTTATCATGTGTTCTTTCTTTAGCCTAAACAAAAATGAGTTATGTTGTACATCTGATGTAAAAGGTAACACCAGGGATGTAACCAGGAAGAGATGTACATTATAAGGTCAATTCATGATTATAGTAAAAAGAAGTTGTCAGTGTTTGGCAGAGTTTCTGCTCAGAGCAGGGCTCCTGTGTTTTGTTTTGGTTTAGCCCAAGGTCTTACGCTGAGGCCTGCAGTGTGCTGTACTGTGAACCTGATTGGAGTCAGAAGATTGAAAATAAAGTTTTGAGAAGAAATCCAGTTGGATTCCAGTTTATTCGGACATACCATTTTGAACATCGCATTTTTTTCTACACTTCAATGTTAAAAAGGTTTAATCCAAACAAAGTTTTTTTTCTCAAATAATAAAGTTACACCAGAGGTTTGTGAAATCCCAGTGATGATGAAATGAAAAAAATCAATCCAAAGTTAGGAAAGAAAATATTTATTGGTGAAAACATCTATTCACAGATACATGAGCTGTCATGTTCTGACACCATCTAACTTGGTAAACAGTGTTAAAATACCTGCAAGAAATTCTGTCAGAGATGAAAATACTTCAATAAAACCAAAGGTCAGATAGAATCTGATCGGGGTTTTTTTCTGTGGACTCAAATAAATTAGTAACAGAACAAATGACACCAACCTCTCAGTGCAAAAGTCCTGATGTAACAAGTATCAGTAACAATGACACTGACAGAAAAACTTCAATTAATAACAACAAAAGGTCCAGATTAGCATCAAACTAGTCTTGATGATTTTAGAGCTGCAAAGACTTAAAACATTAGACTAAATATTAATCCAGCTCTATTACCAGTTTTTATTCACATTTTTATTCTGACAAATAGGTTTGATTTACAGTACTAAAATATCTATTTTTTTAAGCAGCAATGTTAAACACAAAGTGAAGAACTCTCAAGTAAAATATTTCAAATGCAGCTGCATTTTTCTACAACTAAAAATCATGAGAGGAAGAAAAAAAATGTCAAATGACAGGAATAAAGTCTAGTTTGAAGGAACATGTGTACAAAGTACAAAATAAAAACAGCAAGAAAATTCAAAGTTTCTCAGGAATTAACAATCAACAGTGACTGATGAGGGACAAAATTGATTTTTCCTCTCAATAAATAGAAATGTTGTTTGGGAGGTTTGATTCGAGACAGTAGTCAGCTTTTTTTTTTTTTTCAATATTTGACCGATAAAAGTTAGATTTAAGTCTGTGTGTGACGTTAGGAACGTTACAGAATCTGTTTTCAGCTGGAGGAGTCAGACCCAATGTGGGAGTGTCCTCACCTATAACCCAACAGAACCAACCAACTGTTCAAACAACAGGCTGACCCGGTTCTGTGTCCAACTGTTCTGACTCCACTGCTCTCCCTCTGCCAAAGCAGCAGGACACACTCTGGAACACGTCTTTAATCTCTGTCCAAAAAGACAGATTGGACTCTAAAGTTTGAGTTATTTTTGTTTTAGACAGCTGCAGGTGAGGACAAGTGTGTTCTGGGTAAATGTTTTCACACCACGCCCTTCTGACACTCCAGGTTTATTGAGGTGGGGTTAAAGTACCTGTGACGTGCATGTCCTTCAAATACAAAAAGTCAAGAAAACCTTTTTATATTAAAAAAAATTGGCATAAAACACATGATTTTACATGTTTTGTCACATAACTGGCATTTTTTCCTTTAGAACTTGGCTCAAAGTGAAACAGGAAGTGACATCAAAGGGGAACTCTTTAAGAAAATGAACTCTGATCTTTATTTATTGAAACAATATTTGAACTCTCTTCATTTCTCTTATGGTGACTCAAAATAATCTAAAGAAACATCAGATTCTTCGCTACAGTGTTGTTAGTTATTCTCTCTTTAAATGCAGACATTCCCCTTTGACATCACTTCCTGTAATTGAACATGAGAATATCTCAACAACTGTTCGTGAAAATTTTTTTGCAGCATATGTTCAATATTATCTTTCCAAAAAATGTTTTCATATTTATATTAAAAAAAATGATGTCACAGGCACTTTAAACAGCAATGTTAGGAGACCAGGAGATGTTTTATTTGCTGAACAGAAAAAAAAGAAGTCAAAATAAAACTGTTAGTAGAAGATTGGTCTCTGCTTGAACAGTAAAATGAGGAAAAGCTTCTCAGATTTAAACTGAGAAGACACAGAAACCATAAAACCTAATATAATCCCATTTCTGAGCACCTGTATGAAATACAGACCACACCTGAAGCAGGTTACACAACTGAACTGAACCATGTTCGTGTTTCAGGAAAAAACTCTCTAACATTCTCTAATGTCTCTAACATTCAGTGTTTTCAGCATGTCCTCAAAAACAACTGAGATAAGTCCAGCAGATCACACATCTGTTGAGTTTCTCTAAAATAACCAGATCAATTAAAGGTTTGCAGATATAAAGACATCCACAGCTGTAGAAACTCACACATTAAATATCCAGATCAGCTAAATATATCTAATAAATCTTAGATACACACTTCCAAAGTCTCAGGATAACTCCAACATATTTGAGTGTTTGTGATGTATCAGAATGACCTACAGATAAATATAACCCGTCACATCAAACCCAGGATTGAGTCTCAAAGTTTTACTGTCTGTGGAGAAACAGGCAGATTTAGTGTTTTAATTAAAATGTTTGCAATAATTTCATTTTGTTTAAATATATAATAATCAATGCCTCATCAATAAATCCTTTGAATAAACTGAAATATAATCTTAAAAATTCTTTAAAACATTTTTTTGAGCGGCAGCTGCAAAAAAACACGAGTTTGAGCAAAAAACTCTTTCAAGTTAGGATATTTTCCCTGTGAAAATCTTTATATTAAAATCAAAAATTCCTCATTAGAATCAACTAAAAATAGGATTCAGACTAAATATTAACATATTTTTGTGATTAACAAGACAAAACAAGTCATATTTCTGAACTACTCATGATCTCAGGAGGATCCAGGGATCAACATTTAGCTTAAAAAGCAGGAATCTGGAAATATGCTGAGCTCATTCTGACCAAATCTGACTTCATCCTCAGTTTGATGTGACGGCTCACAAATTAAAGATGTAAAGCTAAGACATGCATGAAACTCAAAACAGTCCTGATTCTTTGAAAATATCCTCCAAAGTTAAAGAGTTGTATCAGTGTTTATTATCTGGACATTCAGATGTTTTCTACACATCTCTGATCTGTTAGAGTGTGTGAAGAAATGAGAAACCTTCACACACACACGCACACACTGCTCATGTTAAAGATTCTGCTCTCAGCTCAGGTTAAAAGTCAGGAGTTTAACTAAAAAAAACTTTAATTTGTTAATTCTGAACTTCCACCAATTTAACCCTTTAATCTGATTTTTCTACATTCCTAATATTAGGCTAAGAATTTCCTGAAATATTCAAAGTTGCTGCAACTCGTACCTTTAAAACGTTACTTTATGTGTTTGTTTTGTCTCCTGGAATGAGAGAGTTTCTCTACTGACGACAGACTGAGGTTAGTCCCACCTTTCAAACAAATGTGTAATTAAACACAGCCTGCTGGTCCTCCCAGCTGAGACCAGGGTCTACACGTCCAGGTCGTCCGGTCTGGCCCGGCTGCTCATCCTGCTACTGGCCCGGCTGCAGGGTCTGGCGTCGATCAGAGCCAGCGGCTGCAGTTCGTGTCCTGCTGACGGCGACAGCTTCTTGTGCTCGTGGGTGTCATCGGGAAAGTCAAAGGCTTGAGCGTGGGAGTTGGAAATAGTACTTCCTCCACCGTTTTGTCCCAGACGGTTCTGCTCGGTGGAGTAGTTGGCCCAGTTCTGCTCGGTGGCCTGTTTGTTGTAGTTGCGGCAGGAACCGGTCCCCCGCTCCCCTGTGGCCAGCTTGTAGCCCGGCGGGGACATGGGTGAGAGCGGGGCGCTGGGGGAGGAGCAGCCGTTGTAGTACGCGTACTTGGTGGTGGACAGTTCCTTCGGGGTGGGGGTGAGCGTCCCCCCGCTGGCGTAGAGGGCCGGCTGCTGTTTTCCCTTCACCCGGTCTTTAATTCTCTTAAAAAAGACGTAGAACAGCTCGATGACATTCAGCAGAAGGGACACCAGCGAGACCACTAGCATGAAGATGATGAACACGGTCTTCTCTGTGGGACGAGACAGGAAGCAGTCCACTCTGTGGGGACACGGGGACCTTTCACACGTGTACACAGCCGACAGGCTGAAACCGTACATGTACCACTGAATGACCAGGAAGCCCACCTCAAACAAAGACTTGAAAAAAATGCTGACTATGTAGGTTCTCAGCAGACCCCCCTTCATCTTGACTTTGCCGTGCTCCTCGATGCCGTACTTCAGCTTTTTCAGCTCGATCTTCTTCAGCGGCACGTCCACGTCTCCGCCGTCGTTCTGCACAGCTTTAAGCTCCTCCTCCTTCCGGTTCAGTTTCTGCTCCTTGCGGTGCAGATAAAAGACATGGGCCAGGTAGAGCAGCGTGGGCGTGGACACGAAGATGATCTGCAAGACCCAGAAGCGAACGTGGGAGATGGGGAAGGATTTGTCATAGCAGACGTTCTCACAGCCAGGCTGCTGGGTGTTACATTTGAAGGCCGACTGCTCGTCCCCCCAGGCCGACTCCACGGCGGTACCCAGGACCAGGATCCTGAAGATGAAGAGGACCGACAGCCACACCTTCCCCCCGGCCGTAGAGTAGGCCTGGACCTTGTCCAGCAGCCGACCCAGAGCGCTCCAATCACCCATTTCTGGAGAGCGTTACCTGGTGGAGCGAGAAGAGAAGAAGGTTTTTACTGCAGGGGGCGAAGAAATGTTCAGTCATGAAACAAGAACTAATCCACTTACTGACAGCAGGAACAAAACCACGTTATCCCTTCCTGCAACACTCAACTACACACAGTACCAAAGTCCAGAACCAGAAAATCTGAGTTGTTTTTTATAAATCGTCCCTGATTCTTTATGAACTCTTTAGATTCTGGACAGCTTGTGAAACACTGCTGATAAAGTTAACAGACTCATCAGTGGTTCAGATAAATCCAGAGTCTGGGTCCGTTCAGAATCAGCAGAAATGGTTGAAGACAGAGCAGCAGGCTTCCAGGCAACCTGAGCAGTCATCAGGACTATGCAGCTAAAGCTTTGAAGAATGGCAAAGACTGTTCAAATTTACAGCCTGATCCAGCTCTGAGGGGGTAAGAGAGAGAGAGACGGGGGGTCCTCAGACCTTAATTAACCCATCACATACACTGTGTTAGCAAAATATCTGACCTCATGGGTTTAGCAGGCTTTAAATTTTAAAATCCCCAAAAGCCTTCAACATATTTCACAGTGAGAGTTTTCAGGTCTGTGTCCAAGTTTAACTAATAACTTAATTATGTTTAAAATTTAATTAAGATGCTACGGTTTGATTTGATTGAATCTGAGAGGTCTCAGCTGGAGCAAGAACCAGGCCTCAGGTGGCCTCGGGGAGAACTGGACCAGGGACATGGTGTTAGTCCGGCTCTTCAGAATGAGGTTTTTGTGTTCTCAGCTAGATCAATGTGTCTGCAGCTGAATGTGCTCAGCCAGGCCTCCCTGGACCTCTTTCCTTCCTGCTCACACACAATCTGACACAAAGACAAGCACAGAACCAGCACCTCCCAAACAGCAAGACTGGGATCAGAACCCAGACCTGATATTAAATATTAAAGGCTTTTTAAAAGCTTCAGTCTGTTGGCAACCTGAAAAAAAGTCAGAATGTTAGAAGTTAATAACCAGCTGGTCCTCAGAAGAAAAAAAATGGTCCCTGTTCAGACCCTCTTACACCCGCTTTAGGTTGTGTTCAGACCCTGTTTAGACCCTGTTTAGACCCTCTTCAGGACATGTTCAGACCCTCTTTAGGTCTTGTTCAGACCCTCTTTAGACCCTCTTCAGGACTTGATCAGACCCTCTTTAGGTCTTGTACAGACCCTCTTTAGACCCTCTTTAGGTCTTGTACAGAACCTCTTTGGACCCTCTTCAGGACTTGTTCAGACCCTCTTTAGACCCTCTTCGGGACTTGTTCAGACCCTCTTTAGTTCTTGTTCAGACCCTCTTTAGACCCTCTTCGGGACTTGTTCAGACCCTCTTTAGTTCTTGTTCAGACCCTCTTTAGAC
>JARVGW010000086.1:1573329-1585717 GCA_031762495.1 Anablepsoides rubrolineatus | reverse complement strand
TTCATTACAACTGGCCCTTCGAGGGCCACCATAACGGTCATGTGGCCCTCGGTGAAAATGAATTTGACACCCCTGCTATAGATGACCACATGTTAGCTTTGTAGAGACCTAATAGAGTGCTGTGTGAATGAGGACACAGATTGTAGTGTAAAGTGCTTTGAGTGTCCTGGATGGATAGAAAGGCGCTATATAAGTACAGTCCATTTACCATTTACCAGCTTGACAAGTTGGATTATTTTTCATTTTATGATAAAAAGCAAAAAATTTTAAGGTTTATGATTTATCTTAATATTATTATTATTATTATTTTTATTATTATTATTATTATTTTACTTACAACTATTTTATTTTATTTTTTGTGAAATAGCATTTTTTTCTAGTTCTGATGAAACCAGTGTGAATGCTGATTCAGCATTTACACAGTAAGCTGACAGTCCTAACATGCTTATATGTTAGCTGAAATCTAATTTTCAGCTCCTCCAGATTAAATAAATCGATGGAACAAAGTGGTGCTTGTGCATTTCCTCATATCATTAAAGTCTAATGGCAGCCAAGCCCTTAGGAGGTGTGTGGGTGTGTGTGGCTTAATCACTTGTTAGACTTGATTGAGTGTGTGTTAATAAACATTAGGCTGTCTTTTTCCTCCTGGTGATTAGTGTTTTATGTGCTGGGCTCTCTACAGGCTGAAGACGCAGTCCTGAAGATTGATGGAGGGCCATGCTGTTCAACCAGCAGGCGCTGCTGAGACAGAAGCTCCTGGTTCTGGGCAGCCTCGCTATTGGAAGTGTCCTCTATCTCGTTGCCAGGGTTAGGACTTTGGACAGGTGAGTCCTGTTTAAATCAAATTACATATGAAAGACATGCGTCACTTTTAGTTGAAGGAATGAAGGAAACACAAATGATTTAAAATATAGTGCAAGTTTGTGGTGACAAACAATAATAATCAGACACGTCAAAATGTTAAGGTGGACATATGTGTTTGTACCAAAGTATGAAGTGAACCACATGGTAAATAATTTATTGGATGTATGTTTGTAAGTTTACAACTGACTATTATTTTGATTCAATACAATTCAAGACAACTGTCACAGCCACCTGACCTCAGTGACACAAACATGGTTATAACTCATTGAAATTTACTGATATAGGTTTGGAGTGGTAGTAGCTTGTTGAAATATCTCATGAACCACAGGGTTCATTTTAAATAGAATGAAACTTGAAGAAAGTAATTATTAAATATATCAGCTGAATAACTTTTAGAGACAACTCAATTCAAAATGGCAGGGTTATAGGGTCCAAAAAACACTCTCTAATACAAGACGTTAAGGCATCAATGTTCTGACATGCAGGATGACGGCCCTGAGGACCAGGATTGGACACCTTTGCTCTGCATCTGTTAACGACTTATTGCCAGTTATTACAAGTGTTATTGTTGCTGCCAAAGTAAAACAACTAGTTCTTCACACAGAGCTGCTGATGATGTGTTGTACTCTAGTAAATACTGTGTGTTTTCTTCTGTCATTCAGATTTCAGCCAGTTTGTCCCATTGAGAGCAGTTTTCACCCCACTGAGCCGGAGCTAATCCCTCTCCGCAGTCTGCAGTTTAAACGTGGACTGCTTCATGAACTCCGTAAGGGCAATGCGACAAAAGAACAAATCCGCCTGCACAACCTGGTCCAGCAGCTGCCTCAGGCCATCATTATTGGGGTGCGTAAAGGAGGCACCCGGGCTCTGCTGGAAATGCTTAACCTGCATCCGGCGGTGATCAAGGCCTCGCAGGAGATTCACTTCTTTGACAATGACAAAAACTATGCCCGGGGCATCAATTGGTACAGAGAGAAAATGCCCTTCTCCTTCCCCCATCAGATCACCATTGAAAAGAGCCCTGCCTACTTCGTCACAGAGGAGGTTCCTGAACGCATCTTCAAGATGAACTCCTCCGTCAAGCTGCTGATCATCGTTCGAGAGCCCACGACTAGAGCCATATCTGACTACACTCAGGTGCTGGAGGGGAAGGAGCGCAAAAACAAAACCTACCACAAGTTTGAAGACCTGGCCATCGATGCCAGCACATGTGAGGTGAACACTAAGTATAAAGCTGTTCGGACCAGCATCTACACAAAACACCTGGAGCGCTGGCTGAAGTATTTTCCAGTGGAGCAGTTTCACATTGTAGACGGAGATCGCCTCATCACAGACCCTCTGCCGGAGCTGCAGCTCGTCGAGCGCTTCCTAAACCTCCCGTCCAAAATTAATCCGTATAACCTGTACTTCAACGCCACACGGGGGTTTTACTGTCTCCGATTTAATCTGGTCTCCAACAAGTGCCTGGCAGGCAGCAAAGGCCGCACTCATCCTGACGTGGACCAGTCAGCGGTGATGAAACTGCAAAAGTTCTTCCACCCCTTCAATCAGAAGTTTTACCAGATAAGTGGAAGGACATTTAACTGGCCACCATGACTTCTGAACTTCTCACTGATGTTTCTTAATATAGTGTTATTTTTTGTTCTTCTATTGTTTAATTTTCATCACTCACCACTGAAAGACAAAAACGTGGAGATAAAGATTTTTTCACAGTTTGTGTTTGTATCTATCTTTCACTAACATACTTCTTCAACCACTGGATTGATTTTACTGAAACTCTCAGCATCATTGGATATAAATCTTTTTTTTAACCTTTTGAAGCCATGCTACAGCTAACTGACAACACAAAAAGGGTAATTTGATCTGTAATGTAATGTGACTGTACCTGAACCTAATCCAACATTCTGAGACTCTCAGATGTTCCAGATCCATCTTTAAAAAGTTTCCATTTATTGTTTGGAGTCAACCCTGTTTGTCTGTTAGCTAAATATTTTTTTTTCAAAACTTTCAGGAACTATTTATTTTGTTTTAAAAAAATAAATCTCACTTTGATTTAGTTTATATGATTTATTTGTATGACAAAATCTAATTGTGACCAAATCTAAAAACCTGATATAAGTGGGCTTTACATGTGGGATGTTTAGACTGAAATAATAGTTTGAATGTACATAGATTTTTTTTTTTTTGACAATTTACAATTTGTTTGTCAAAGTTTCCCTGTAAAAATAATCCAATAATGTCATTAAAGATGTACATTTTAAGATTATAATCACATGCATTCATGTTTTTAAAATAAGCTTTAGGGGAACTAATTTCCTGATTAGTGCTTTAAGGCTTTTGCTAATTTTAAAATTTATTAGTGGATTAGCGCTAGTGGAACAAATTTTTAGATTTTAGTGCTGCCCACAACTGGCTGCTGGTTATGCTAAAGTTTCTTGCAGAGCACAAGCAAGCACAGGCCTGTGGCAATTATCTGCCTTTTAATAGTGTCCAAAACTGAGTCACGCCCCCTGAAAATGACAATCTAAGGAGGGAACATGACCTCACTTATAGGCTGACACAGTTTTCTGACAAGGCATATATATATATATATATATATATTTATCAATGTTGTAAAACTGATTTGCGTCTTCAGCTCCCGTTTAGGGTTGTTCTGAGTTTGACTTCTTTTCATGTTTGCTCATAGAAGGTCAACCTATCTGAGGCTCTCTCCACTGAGTTACAGTGCATTGCTGCCATCTTATGGCAGAGTAACTTTATTGCCAAAGATACTTTTCCAAGCTTTTTAGTTTTCAAAAGAGATACTTGATCGAGCAGTAATTGCTCTGTTTGTTTTAATATTTAACCTTACAGTAGCTTCAGTTTTAACATGGGAATTGGAAGTTGTTAAACCCAATAAATGTTTCTGTATGTTGATCTTGTGAAACTCTACGGTTTGGACTGACAATCCTTTTTGAGATGAGATATTTTATACACATACAATCACACACTTACATACTTTTCTTTTCCCTTCATGGGTCCACACACGAGCACATACACATATCTTTTGAACATTTTTATTTGAAATTGTCAATAAAATTTACATTATCAACAGATGCAATATCATCAGCAACATAAAGCATATACAATACTCTTTATAAACCTTTGTTAGTCCAAAGTCATCTGGAATTCACACGTGCACTCAGCACAACCTTTGATTGCTTGTGGGGTTGGGGTTAAAACTGGACTGAGCACAAAAATCTCCATCACAGTCAGCCATTATATCCATCTGAAAAACACAATCTTTTAGTTAAAAGCTCACATAAATTAACACTTTTTGTGTCCAATATTTGAATTTGAGACCACTTTCCCAGGAATAAGAATTCCACGTCAAACCACTCAATGGTTTTAACCAAATGGCAGATGTGTCAATTGTGATCCCAAAGCACTGTCTCTTAATTTAAATAAAATGCTGACTTCAAAGTAAAAGCATGAATAAATGTCTCTAAACCAGGGGTGTCAAACTCATTTTCACTGAGGGCCACATGAGCGTTACGGTGGCCCTCAAAGAGCCAGTTGTAATTAACTTTGATGTTTAACTGCTAACAAACACTAACTGAGCTCTACATGGTATTTCCTCATAGAAACAGCATTTTAACACATCCTCTTATAAACGCTGAAAAGTATGTTTACGACTGTCTAAATGTGAAATAAATAATACAGAAAAATTCTTAAATGTAAAAGTCAGAGTTTTACTCACAGATGATTTATGGTGAGTATCTGCCACTCTGAACAGTTGAGGAGATCGTATTTTTGCTGGAGCTGCTGAAAAACCATTAAGTTGCCATTCTCAAATAGTTAAACTAGCAGAATTAAGCTTTTTCCAGCCGAGTTGTTTATTTCTGATGCTGGGAGAAATTCTGTGTGATTCATTTGTATACCTCTACATACATAACATACCAAGTTAGGGAGGTCCAGAGTCTTTTTGATCTTTGACCATATCGACAGAATTGTCCTGAACTCTGTGTTTTGGATAACAAAAATAATTGAATTGAGTAATTTATTTTAGTAACTTTTTAAAATTTAGAAAGTTCAATTCTCCTCACTCTTTGGAACATATGAGTTTTCAATTTAATCCTTTGTAAATTATTTTTTCTATCTATCAGTCTAGGAAAAGCATGTCTTTATTTCCTTTTATAATTATGTCGCATAATGAAGAAGCTCAGAATGGAACTGTTTGGACATAAAGACAGGAAATGTTGAGTTATTACAGGAATGTGTTCACATGGAGGAGAACTCTTCAAATCTCCAGGATTATTTAAGTTGGATTTTTACTTTTAAACACACTATATGCCACAGTTTATTTAAATGTGATACAGATAATTAGAAAACTTTTACTTTTAGACCATATTTAGAGCAACAGAAAAGTATAATAACTCTACAATGAGCTCCAGGATGATGCTTTAGTAAATCATTCTGAACCATTGTCTCCCTTACATACAGGAGTTTATGATGAATCACTTTGTAACACATGTTTTTTTCAAAAGAGTCAACATTTTAAAAAAGCAGTAGAGCGTTTGTTTAACGTAACACAGCTGTTTGATGCAGCTAAATGTGGATGGTTGGCCAGCAGATGGCGCCAAACTTTATAAAATCAAAAACTTTAAAAGTCAACACAACTTCATTCAGTGTTTCAAGAAGCTTTGGTTCCTTCATCAATGAGGATAAATCCTCACCAGGTCTGAATTACACAGAGCCAGCTGTTCTGAGGTAATCTGATCAGATTTTACAGAACGGATTGGATAAAATCTTAAAATATGTTGTTTAAAACCAAATACAGATTATAAAATTAGATTAAATTATAATATATTCCAATCCTGGTTTTATTCTGGATACAACCCTCAGTTTGTTTTGTTTAAAATGTTTTAGTTTGATCAGGATAACTTTGATCCAAAAAACTTTTTATGGTTCTGTTGTGTCTTTTATTTCTCCCTGCCTCTAGTTTTCATTGTTTAAACTTTTATCCCTCATAATAAGTGTCAGACTCAGGACTTCAGCTTTTGTTAATTAAAATTAAAAATATATTGTTAATTATTCTAGATGAATGTATATCACCTGCTGCCTTTCATGGCATTAAGACTAAAATAATCTGATGCAGCATGGGAATGGCTCTGTGCTACAATAACATCTGGGATGGATGTTCATCCAGTCTGTATTCAAATCCATCCAATAATACATATTGTCCTAACAGAGATGACTTCAGATTGTTGTTAATTTGGATGAATCATTTCTAGTTTTCTAACAGAGACCTGAAGGTTTTAGATCGAAACATTCTAATATTTGGACCTGTTTGTGTTTCCATAATGATGATGATGTTACCACCATGCTTCACTATGAGCGTGGGGTTATAAATAGTTCAACTCTGGAATCATTAGACAAGAACACTGATAGTGTGTTGATTTGTCTGAAGTGTCAGCAAAGTATCTCATGAAGCACTAAAAGATTCAAACCTATTAAAACAAAATTCATTGGATTAAAGCCTGGTGATCAATATTTTATTTATAACTAATTATTATTAAGATTCAATAAATTCAAGATGGGTGCCGCAGCCAGAGGTCCTTAGAAAACACAAAAAAAGCTAAAAAGTTATTGCGCTAAAACCTGAGTTCTAACAGACACAACAGTTTGTGTTACAAAAACAAAATCACCATTAAGTATTTGGAGTTAGCTCTGCTTGTTAGTAAAATATCTTAAAAACCTCTAGATTGTTTTTTAAACCACCAGAAATAAGAGAGATTTATACCTGACAGAAAACAGACACAAACTCATTGCACAAGATTTGAATCCTTTGCACAAACTGTTGGAGTCAACTATGTCCATCTGTCAGCAAAATATCACCTGAATCACTGGACAGGTTTTTTAAAACTTTTCTAAAGAAATCCAAGAATCTCCAGCTAAATAACAACTGAAGTCGACCCAGTTTAGCTGGAAGTGGTAGTCAGAGTGTGAGAGGTTTGGACCTGAACAGCTCCAGCTCCATCACATGAAACATGGTGGATGATATGCCTCACAGAAAGCTAGGACTTTAATTTGATCATTGCTTTAAGAGCAGAATATTTTATTCTTTTTTTAGTTCAACATAGATTGTTTTATTTTTATCCATCCATCATCTTTACTCACTTCTTTCATTCCTGTTCACTGAGATGCTCATGTCCATCAGGTGCTCTGCAAAGGGGTGGGGGACACCTGGACATGTCTCCAGTCCATCACAGGGACAAAACAAACCAATCACACGCTCAACTAGGAACACGAAGGTTTTTGGTCTGTGGGTGGAAACTGGAGTTTCTGTAAACCCACACATTGCAAAATTTGTCCATCTAACCAAATTCTAAAGTATTTTTCATCTTGTTTTAAGACTGATTTGCTAAACAAGCATATAAATACATAAGATTATTAATTATTAACCTGGAAACTTTCATTATTCAAGGAAGATTTACCAATAAAAGCAGATTCAGACTAAATTTTAGTATTTTTAACAGTTTATTTTTTGCAGTGTGTCTGCACAGATTTTCACACAAAGGTCCTAAGCTGGGATTTGATCTAGCAACCTTCTTGCTGAGAGGCAACCTGTGCCACCCAGTTGTTTCCCCCTTTACAGCAAACTGGTGCAGAATTGAACCTGCAACTCTCCAGCTGCTCTACCATTGCACCACAGTGATCTAATCAAGGCTTTATATATATATTTTTTTTTTCTGTTAATAATGAACAACACAAATAAAGAGATGTGGCTCAAACTTTATTCACATGTATTTATTCTGTTTTTTTGCCTTTAGTGTGCTCACAGAAAACACCTCAGCAGAAGAGTTTTAATAACTGTTTTTGTAAGGAAAGTTATTTTTCATCTCTATGGATCCAGAGCTCCTCTGGTATTTACAAAAGCACAGAAAAATAGAAGAGGGACGAGATGCTAACACAAACATTTGCATCTGATCAGATCTGTTACATTTTGGAAGAAAAGGCCTCGCTTGCTGGAATGAAACGTTGGGCGCGGTCACGAGCTGCTTTTGGTATATTACATAAAAACATGATCCTCTGGAGAAGAAAGCTGCAGACTTCATTTACTCCTTACAAGATTTTCTTTTGTACAATAATCCCAGTTAAAAACACCTGGCCTATACATACTTACATGTTTTATAAACCAATAAGAAACAGTAAAGCCTGTCTTTCTACTGGATCACTGACTGGTACAACTAAAGAGACACAGAAAGACCCTTTACTGGATTTCATAAAACAAAACAAAAACAACATGACCAGAGGCTGCTCCAACACTGGAAGGTGGTCTCTTTAAAATATCCAGTTGTTATAATAGTGGCACATTTTTCACCCTCTAGCCTCCACTGGTCACTCACACTGTGGAGCGAGTCCATCATTTGTTTAAACTTTGTATAAAATAAAAAACAAAACAAACAGATGTAATACTGTGGTAAAAACATCCAAACAGGATTTCATCTGTCAGACACATTAAAGCCACCTACATCCCCAGCCCTTTGGGATGGTAGTATCAGGGGACTAAAATGGGTTTTGGGGGTGTGTGTTTGTGTGTGTGACGGGGGGGGGGGGGCTTAAAAACCACAAACCCCCCCCCCCAAAAAAAAAAAGGTTTAAAAACTTCCTGGATGCAAAAATGAAACAAAAACAAAACAAATATGTTTGTTTTTCAAAGCCAGCATCAGATGTTGCTTTGCTGTACAATCAGGGACATGTTTTGTTGATTTAAATCTTATTCAGTAGCCTCGAGGGCGGGGTCTGATGTGGGGGCGGGGTCTGATGTGGAGGCGGGGTCTGATGTGGAGGCGGGGTCTGGTGTGGGGGCGGGGTCTGCGGCTGCAGCCTCTGTGGTTTCCTGCAAGGCATCCTCAGTTTTGGGCTCCTCCTCGGCTGCAGGCTCGGCAGGTTTCTCTTCTGCTTTCGACTCCTCTGCAGGTTTCTCTGGCGCCGCCTCCTCTGGCTGCTGCTCTACCTCCTCCTTGGCCTGCAGCTTCTCGGTGGGCTTTTCCTCAGTAGGCTTCTCCTCAGTGGGCTTCTCCTCGGTGGTCTGCACCTCGCCTTCAGGGGCCTCCTCAGTGGCAGTAGCCACAGCAGCAGGCTCCTCCTTGGCCGGTTCCTCCGGTTCTGCTGCCTCTGCCTCGCTCTCAGCTTTGTCACAAGTCTCCTTTTTGGTCTTCTTGAAAGAAAAGCCGCTGAGCTTGAAGGACTTCTTGAAAGAGAACTTCTTCTTCTTCTTCTTGGGGGTGTCATTGCTGGTGGAGGGGGTTGCACCATCCTCAGCCTTGGCTGCACCTTCTCCCTCAGGAGGAGCTGGAGTCGCAGCATCTTCTTTCCCCTCATCTGCAGCTCCCTCCTCTACAGGGGCAGCCTCAGCTTGCTCTGCCTCCTGCTTAGGGCTCTCTTCGGTGGCAGCGCTGCCGTTGGCCTGCACCTCCTCCTTGCCGTTCTCAGCTGCTGCAGGAGCAGTGTCCCCGTTAACTTTGACATGGCCATTCTCCTGCTGGAACACAAACAATAAGTCACACACAGCATGAGGACTGGTTCCTAACGCTGGTGATGGAGTGGAACCACCAGTGGACACCAGGAGCAGCAGATTGCATCATATCTGCAGAGACTACATGGATCTAGTGCTGTGAAATACTGCAAACCCAGATACTGATATGATCCTTTTAACTTATTCAAGCTCTTTCACATTATTAGTAGCAGTGGGTCATGTTATCAGAATGTAATTTCACTTTTCACTGTCAGTATTTAGTGATTATTTGCATTTTAAAAGCTAGAATGCTTTTAATTTAAAGGTTCTAAGAATATCTTACTGCAACAAAGTGATAAAGAGTAAACTCAATACAAAGTGGTCAATTATTGTTTTAAAACTTAAACATTTTACCTTTTTTTATTATATTTCTTAGTTAAAAAAGTACAAATAAAGAGTTAATGATGGATATCAAATGCATATCTGATTTTTTGTACTTGTACTTTTGTGATGTTTTAATTTATTTTATTGCTTTTATGTGAAGCACTTTGTGTTTTTATATCTATGAAAGGTGCTATATAAATAAACTTTTCTTACTTACATAAATCAACTGAAACATTACTTTCATATAAACTCACTGCGTTTTTTAACTGAAATTATTTGTTGTAACTTGTTTGTACTGAACACACTGCAGATCACAAATTACATGGTTTTGGTGAATAAGAAGGATTTTCTATGGTAAACATTTACTTTGCTTAAAATTCTTCCTGGTTTTAAAATAAACAAATTACAGTGCAAATCAAAAAACACTCTTCTGGTTGAATATGATGATACTTTTCTTCATTCTTGGTTTTAAAATCCAAATAAACAGCAAATTGGCAGCAGGAATCAAAATTCAGCCATGAAAAAATATCTAGATTTATAATATTTGTCAAACATGACATCAGCTCAGGTTGGATCGAATCTGTATCGGTTACTGTTGCAGAAATCGATCCGATACATTATAAAAACCCTGCTTATTATTATCTCACACACTTGCTACGAATAAAGGGGGGGGCTCAGATCGATACTGATTGGTACTTGGATCGATCCACCCACCCAAACATTTCCACGAAAGTCATACATCACCGGAAGCAAAGCTCACGTGCACTTTGTAACACGTCTCTAACATATCAACAGAAGGTACCCCCCCCCCCCCACACACACACACACACACACACACACACACTGATACCAGGCTGCTGCTGTTTCCACTTTCATCTGTAACAAAAGGCGTGGTGCTCGGAGCAGCGCGCTCTAGTTTCAACACATATCTTCACTCCGCGCTGCTTAATCATCAGTTTAATGTAACATTAGAGTTTAGTTGTTTCAATTAAGGCTCTAATCTTTATTTAAAAGAGGACAAAGTTTTCTTTGTTCAGATAAAGTGTCTGATCCGTGGCTTTTGATAGAAATCTGTTCTGCTGTATCAAACTGTTGCTCAGAGAGGAGAAACCTGTTTTTCTTTCATCTGACCCGACCATCAGAGCCCCCCCCCCCCCCTCCTCCTCCCCACCGGGCTGGGAAACGTCTACCTGTCCGTTTGTCTTGTTGCTCTCTCCGGCTGTCTCTGCGCTCGAGGCGCTCTTTGCCAGTTGCGCTCCCATGATGCCGCTGTTCGCTGGAACAAAGAAAATCCAATCGATCCAAGAAAAAAAAAAAAAAAAAGAACAAAGACCCACGAGCCTCTTTGTTCAAAGCTCTCCGTTGCTGGTCCTCCCCACTCTCTTTTCTTCTTCTTTTTTCTCAGCACCAAAAAGGGGGAACAGGGGAAAGAAAGTTCAGCAGTGATTTCTCAGTACTACAGCTCGCGCGTTGGGGGAAGTAATAAAATCCCAGATTGGTGTCCGAGTCGCTGCAAAATGGAGAAATGTCCCCCTGTTGTTATTAAGATGCACAATACCACAAATGAATGGGCGCCCGGAGCGCTCCCTGATTCAGCCAATCACAATCTTCATTGACGCCCGGGGGCGTGGCTTAGAAAGCAGAGCCTGGCGTTGCGTTTATTGAACGTAGGAAAATCATAACTTTAAAGATTTTAAGCATAAAATGTCATTTTGAACTTCAGTTTGAAATTTAGTTCAAAAGGACATAAAACAATTTGAAAATTTAAAATTCAGAAGTGTCAAAAATATTGAATAAAATGTTTTTTTTCTCTTAATTTATTTAGGAGGAGCTCTATTTACTCCTATTTACTAGTAGCTCGATTTATTATTAAGGAAATAAAATGTAGGAAAATTAATGAAATGTCAGTAATTATAGATAGTATTACGGAAATAATAACAATTGAAGTAATAATAAAAATTAAAAAATATATAATAATAAGCTGACTCAAATATAGAACTATTCACTGATCAAATCATGAAGTTACAGGAAAAGGCTTCTAACAAAACAGGGTTTTTTTTGTGTGGAGACTTCAACATTGACCTGGGAAATAAAACAGAGACAAATGACATAGGTACGTTTATAAATTCAATGTAGAGTCTAAATCTTTATCCATTGATCTCAAAACCTAAGAATCACAACTCATAATGAAATTGATAACATTTTTACAAACATAACAAATAAAGAGATTAAGGGCGATATTTTGATTTCTGATGCAAGTGATCACTTGCATCAGAAACACACGTTTCAGTGTTGCCGCCATTTTGGATGGGTACCTCTCGAGCTCCCAGCGCATTTATTTATACTGAGAGCTGTTCCATCCATCCATCCATCCATCCATCCATACATCCATCCATCCATCCATCCATCCATCCATCCATTTTCTGCCGCTTATCCGGGATTGGGTCTCGGGGGCAGCAGCCTAAGCAGGGAGACCCAGACTTCCCTCTCTCCAGCCTCTTGGGCCAGCTCATCTGGGGGAATCCCAAGGCGTTCCCAGGCCAGCCGAGAAACATAGTCCTTCCAGCGTGTCCTGGGTCTTCCTCTGGGCCTCCTCCCAGTGGGACGTGCTCGGAACACCTCACCAGGGAGGCGTCCAGG
>JARVGW010000086.1:1441096-1464078 GCA_031762495.1 Anablepsoides rubrolineatus | reverse complement strand
ATTGATTATAATGGTTGCGTATTTGCTGCGGAGGTCGGACCGGAGCGGAGCGGAGACGGAACGCATGTAGTGTAAATCACCCCTTAGGGCGGTGTCTCCAAACCGAGCTTTCTATCACGGAGTACAGCTCCTCTCCCCCCCCGCCACCCCAACCCCTTGCACCCTGCCCAACATGACTCCGGCTCTCAAAGCGAAACTGAAACTGTTGGGCTGGATGAGGAAATAATCTTTACCTGTTAAGATGTCTTTTAATCCACTGGTTCTTTAGAAAACATACTTTCCAATCCGACAAAAAGGTTCATATGTATCCAGAGAAGCAATTTTCCAAAAGAGATGCTTTCTATCATTACAACAAAGTCTACTACTAGCAGCAGAAAAGCTGCCGCGATGACATGCGGAAATGGACGGGACAGACGCGGGGAGGGGGAGGGGGTTGGGTTTCTTAAAGACACAGAGTCCAATTTCAAGGTGTATAGAATGGAAACAATGGAGAATATAGAAAGATTATAAGAATTAAACATATAAACAGTATTTTAATAACAACTTAAGGTGACATAGATACTTTAATATGGTATAGAATGTAAATATATGCCTGAGAAACACATAATATTGGCCCTTTAATTTAGAAGTTTACTTATATAAGAAAATTAACTTCAATATTACCTGCAACCTGTTCAGGTTGTACTGTACTTGCACTATACTATACTGCTGGATATGGGCACCAGTGACCCTGAAAGGAAGAAACAAGTGTAGATAATAGATGGATGGATACTTCAATATTAGAAGTTTACTAAAGTAGATTTTTCTTTTTGCCATTTTAAGCATAAATCCTAACATTATAGTTTTCAATGTATTTACAGAGCTGATGGTGAAAAAAATTCCAAAGTCTAAACATTTTTTGGCAGGCTGCTGTGTGACTCACCAAAAACACATGACAGATAGTATTATGAATATAACCCTTTTAACTCACGAGTAGTTTATTGACCTGTGAGCTAAAAAAAAATCTCATTCAATTCTTGAAATACTGCAAAACTGTATTTACAATAGGTTTTTGTTTACCCAGTCAGTATTTACTGGCAATTTTTCAGTAGGTGCACAAAAATAAAAATTAATATTTGCTAAGTCACCAGGGTAAGTGTATAGCGACGTGTAATCCTCAGTTTTAACCATCTGAGTTCACCTCAGACTACAGCTGTACTCAGAATACTGGAGTTAATGTTGACATTTATAAATTATATTTTTTGTTTATGTTTTGAAATATTTCATCAGTGTGAAGGGGGTGGTTAAGCTTGGCATGCACAGTCAGACTTTATTAAAATCCTTTTTTATAATATTGACTATTCATTTATTTTTTAAATGCAGTGAAAACATCACCACCAACGACGACGACGACGACATCAACATCAACTGCTCACTTTCCAACTAAAACTGCAAGTTTCAGAATGAACTTGAATTATAATGAATCCTTTAATAATGAGAGCAACAAAGTGTACAAAGATATTAAAAGTGCTGTAAGTACGAAAATACCTCCTGTCTCTGTATTTTATTTTTATTTTGTTGCTGATCCTTGTAACATACAACTTGTAGTGTTTATTTCTGGTTTGGTTTTATCATCATTGTCTTCAACAGATCGAAGTAAATTGTAAGGCAACCGTGTCAAATGACTGTACCGTGGAGAGTCTAGCATTTAGGTGAGGCAACATTTCCACTTCCTATAAAATATGCATCATATATTCATATAGTTGGAACAAAAGGGAAGCTATCAATTAATTAATGATTTATTGATTAGAAAAAGTTTTTCTTTCTTTTGTTAAAACTAGCACTTTTACTAAGCATAAATTTTACAAAGTAAAGGCTACAGTAAGTTATTTTTTTTCTTTTATTTAACCAGGAAAGTCCCATTGAGATTAAAGGGAGACCTGGCAAAGAGGCAGCAAAAAATATACATTTACATAGAGTTACACAATTAAAACACAATACAACCAATCACTATTAAAAACATTCACAATTCAAGGAGTCATCTCTAATGCCCTCAATCTGGACTTAAAGGTGCTCAATGGGATCAGTTCAGTTAACTTCAAGACTTTTTGCAACATGTTCCATATAGACGAGGCAAAGTAAACAAAGGCCCTTTTTCCCAATTCTGTATGAAGAAATGGGACAGAGAGCAAGAAATGTTCATTTGAACGCAAAGAGTATGAATCAATGCTTTTTCATGTGATTAGATCACAGGTGTAACCCAAGCAAAGCCTTATAAACAAAAATGTACCAATGTCCCAACCTCATGGTGGACAAAGAAGGCCATCCCACTCGAGTGTAAAGATCACAATGAGTAGAGGCTTTACAGTTTGTAATAAACCTCAGAGAAGCATGATAGACAGCATCAATTTTTTTAAAGATATTGTGCTGAGGCATTCATATTTAACAAGTCTCCATAATCTAAAATGGATAAAAATGTCGCTGTGACTAGTTGTTTTTAACCTTAAAAAAATATACATTTTATTTTGAAAAAAGAAGCCCAGTTTAAGTTTAAGTTTCATCACAAGATTTTGGATGTGGGGCTTGAAACTGAGGGAGTCATCAATCAAGAACCCATGATATTTGTATGTGTGAACTATCTCTATAATATTTCCTTCAAGAGTGGAAACATTGGGGATCGTCTGAGGCACCTTTTTGGTGTTTGCAAATTAGTTTAGTTTTATCAGCATTGAGTACCAACTTTAGCTGCAGGAATGCATGCTAGACAACATTAAAAGCTCTCTGCAGAGATTCTACAGCTTTAACAGCAGTTGATCCAAAACAATAAATGTTTTCAGCTTAAAAATGCATATTAGCATCTGACACATTTTGTCCTAATTCATTAATGTACATAATGAAAAAAGGGGACGCAAGTTTGAACCCTGTGGCACCCCCTTGTGTTTTTTTTACTTTTAAAACATTTTATATCACATGTCCACTAAAGTCACAAGGGAACTATATTTATAGACAAACACCCAGCCATGCAAATATAATATACTGTCTTGTATGACTAATGTGTTGCAACAATTCACTAGTGCATGCGACAGCTTTACAGTGATGTGGGGTCAGCTTTCAGAATCTCTACACTAGACTGGGGAAGGTTGTATTTCAGTTGGAAGTCTGATGATTTAGACCCTGTCCTGCAACATGCTGAAGTTCTCTTGAGCAAGACACTGTTTTTTACACTACTCTCAATATGCCTAACCATATACTATGCCTCTAAAATTTACCCCCTTGAATATTTCATCTTTTTTTTTTTGGTATCTATAACCCATTACTGGTATTAAAGGGATCTACAATTACTTGCAACATTAAACTTTATTTGATAAACATATTTACAACAAAATATAGTTTGCAAAAGTACTGTAGGCTGTTTAGTATTGTCATTTTTTTAAAATATATTGTAACATGGATGCAGCCATTTTATTTACACCGCAAAGCATATCGGATAAATGATGACGTCGACTAGGTTCGGTGCGAGGCTGCAAATGAGCTTTAACTTACGATGATAGAACATCCCACATATGTAGGTGTTAAGTTCCAATGGTGCTGTGATTATTTATGAAATGTAGAAATCTATGCAAGAAACCTGAGCCTTCCCCTAACACAGTTCATATGTGCAGTTAATGTAATGTGACTGAAAACCTTAGTCAAGTACAGTGTTGTTAGTTATATATAACTGAATTGAATTGAATTTTATATCAGTGTTTCTTTGTTCAAACTGATAAGACTGCCATTTTCTATCTTTGTGACTACTATGCACCATAAACTAAACAAATGTAAACCTTTTTTTAACCTTACCTGCTTACTCATTTAAATTATTACCGTAAGCATTTAAAATATCTGTTGTAAATAATTCCTTAACAATGCAATGAAAAATAAGCGTTATTCCTCTTTGTGGCTGAATTGTTTTGAATTTTGACATTTTGTTCTGTGTTGCAGAGCGGGAAGTACCATCGCTGACTATACTATCAGGGCTTCTTCTATTTCTGATGACAAGTTTGAACAAGCAAGACAGGAGATTTTCAGTACCCTGGTTTCAGACAACTACCCTGTGGAGTTTGTCAGTAAGGAAGCCCCAGGAATTTATTGTCAATACAATATAAAACTTGTGTAACGACAAATGCATTTTTTTAATTTTTGTGTTTTTTTTTAGGTTCAACCCCATTACCAATTAATACAAGTACAGTATTTGTTGGTCTATTCATAAACATTACATGTAAGCCACCAAATGGACTTAATTTTGGTGAAAATCTAACAGCAATGTGGATCTATGGTGGTGCAGAGATTACAAAAGATAACATAATGTACAGCATCGACACAAAAGGAAGAACATCTAATTTAACAGTGAAGGGGTTTTATCGAATTAATGATGGTAAGACGTTTATCTAATTTTGGGTGTCAGTATTGATTTTTCTCATACAATAATTTATGCATAATTACAATTTATATAATTTATTTAGGCCATACCACACTTAGGCCACCTTTCACCTTGGTCACCTTCTAAAAAAGAATGCAAAAAAAATATATTTTATGATATATAATATAAATATATATTATATTTATATTATATATATATTATAATGTTACATATATATATATAAATAGTGCTGGGCACGTTAACGTGTTATTATCGCGTTAATGCAGCCGACAATTAACGGCGATAATTTTTTCTTAACGCGCGTTAACGCAAGAATTCAAGGATTATTTTTGTCATTCCAAAGAGTATTATGGGGAATGAAAGGCAGATGAGGCCCTTGTTGTCAGAATATATACATTAAGCAATAAGAAGTTAAAATAAAATATCAAAAGAAAAAAATGTACATAATGTGTCAAACATGTACTGCGACATACAAACCTACACATTCAGCCATAGTAGAGTGATCGTTTTAAAAAAACGAGAATAATCTAGATTAATCGCACAGATATCTTGAGATTTATCGTAATTAAAATTTTTAATACATGCCCAGCCCTAATATATATAGCACAAACAAATAAGTAATTATTGCAGCTTTAATTATTTTTGATTATTAGTTTATGCCCACCACTAGAAATTTTTTATGTCTAAATTTGTAATAAGTTATATATTTGATCAATTTGTTAGCATTGCGATATGTGCACACCTAAAAGAGGTTTCCAGTTGATTTTTTAGTTTCATCTTTAACATAGATGTCTTTTTCAGAAGTTGGTATAAATTGTCTAAAACATTATAGTATGACAGGGCCTTTATATTGCTGTATCATGACCCCAAGGAGAAGAGTATGAGTTTACAAAAGACAAAAGACGATTTAGGATGATGGCAGGATTTAATGATACAGAAAAGAGAACAAATTGTATTACATCCTTAATGTCATGGAATATTCTCTTGGCAACATTGGGTGATAATATTGTTTTAACGGTGATGATAATCTTGAATTTCAGGACCCTATGAATGCAGGCTATTAGGAATAAGCAGTTCAAGTTACATCCAGTCTGGAACCTTCACTGCTTCATCAGCCCCACAGATCAATGTGATCCCATTTAACCGAAAAGTGCGATGTTCTGACATTGTACCACTGGTGTGCTCAGTCAACAGTCCCTTTAACGTGACATTTGAGGGCAAAACAGGTATTGGTAAACTTGAAGTGAAATTAAATGAATAGATAAATAAAGGACTTCTTCATCTGCTAAAAGACATTTTAAAAAAATAATTTACATTTTAGTATTTTATATACATTTATTGAATACATTATTTGGTTTTGAAACTGTATTTTTGTACTGCACTTCCTTTCAAACAAAATCTTATGACGTTACAATTTATTTTCAGACCAGACAGTCCTCTCATCATTTACAGTCCCTAGCACCTGCACAAATGGAGATGTCAATCAGTTCATCTGTACAACAAACACATCACCAGTATATAAACAAACAATAACACTGCAATACAGCACAGAAAGTGAGTATCAAATTGGAGAGGTAAACCACTTAAATGCAGTTAATACAGTCCAAGTCAACATCTTTTTTGTCTAAGTATACAGCATTGTAAAATTAACTAAAAATATTTTTATATCTATATATAGTTTTTGTATGTTTTAATAAGACATTTGGTGATGGACCTGAAGGCTTTGTGAGTTCAGTCCTCTGTGATGGAGACTATGTTGGCATAATGACAGCAAAGTGTTTTGCAAATCACACATATGGAGATGTACAAAACAACTGCATCCTTTCACGTATTAAAGATCTGCTTGATCAGTCTTTGGTAAGCCAGTTCCCAATCTTTTTTTTTTTTTTACCAAAGAATAGCATCAAAGAATATTGTGCTTGTTATGCCACAGCTTCTTTGCTTAAATATTGTTATATTCGGTATTTCATGGGAATGAGCCATTTGTGTACCACCACAAATAAATAATGAATATGATGATAGCTGATTCAGCACAAGTGTTAAATTTAAATAAACCAGCATTTATTGACGACTTTTGCCTGTAATCAGTTTTCCCCTGGGGATCAGAAAAGTATCTACTGTATTCTTCCTAAAAGGCCAATAATCGCCAAATAGATGAAGATGATGTACCTGCTACATTTGAAGCTCTCTAAATTGTTGAATTGTTGATGTTTCACCTAAATATTACAACTGCTATACTGTCTACATGGAACGAGTTTGTCATGATCTGTGTCTTTGCTTTAGTTTTCTAGTGTTTATGTGTTCCCCTGTGTATCTCTGCCCTGCTCCAGCTCCACCCTTGCTCACCTGTTTCCTCTTGTCTCCTCTGGGTGTTTCTTGTTGTCCTTAATTAGTTTGCCTTTATATTCTGTGTCCTGTCTTCAGTGTTTGTCCGTTCATTGCTGCTTCCCTCAGCCTGTGTGATCTGTGTTTGCTTCTACTGAGATTTTGGTAAGCTTTGGAGCTGTTTTGCAAGTCATTTTGAGTTTATTATTAAAACCTTTTTTGCCATTTGGAGTTTTGCCTGTGCCCTGGGTTTTTCTCTACCTGAATCTCACAGAGTTAAACTCAGTCTTAAAATAATTCTATACAAATCACAACCTATCACTTGGGCCGTGTTTAAAACCACTGCATGAAATCTCAGTCATGTCCTCTTTTGTAATTATGTCATTGGAATTCATAAAAACATACCACCTGTATCATAAAATGTCGCATTTGTAGCTGTTATTTTGGCTTAAGGACAAACAAATTAACAAAAATTTAAATTGATTTCCATTTAATAAAAAAAAGTATGATGTTGAAAATCTACAAAATAGGCTATTACAAAATTCAAAGTTCCTTAACTCGAAATTAAACACCGAAAAAACACTGTAAGTAATACTAAACCTTTCTCTTTTTTATTGTAACAGGTTTTAAATGCAGTCACACTACCAGCATTCTTGGAGGAACTCAGTAACGTGACTCTAAACTATACTGACCAAATATCTCAATCTCCAGCTACCATATATGCCATTGTTGAGATTCTCAGAAATGTCGCAACCAGATCTTTATCATCATCTATTACAATAAGTGAAAATTCCACAAAAGTAGGTGACTTTGTTTTGAGATTTACATTTTCCAAAAAGATTTGTTTTAAATCAAAAAATTTATATTTTTCTTTTAATACAGCACATCCTGGAAGCCACCGGTGTTCTCACTATTTACAAAGCAAAGAGTTCTTGGGATTTTATCAACCAAAATGATACTAAAAATAACTTTGAAGGAAAAAGTAACCCTGAGATAAAAAGTGCCAGCTCTTCATTGTTGGATTCTTTGGAGATAATTACAACCCGTGTTCAAAATGAAACTTTTAACATCCCCACAAGTTACATTAACTTGGATAAAAGCAAACTGAATAACAATTTCAATGGAAACTTTAATTCTTCAGTTGAAGTGGAAATCCCAGAGCCTGGTGAAACAAACACATTCATAACTGTAATATTATTTGCTTCTATGGATAATGTGCTCCCTACAAGAGATAACACCAATTCATCATCTAAAATCATTAATGGAAGGGTTGCACTTATTAGGCCACAAACCACCATCAGTAACATCACATTAACATTTGAGATAATCAACAACACATTAGTAGAACCTAAATGTGTTTTCTGGGATTTCACCCTTTCTGATGGTCTTGGAGCCTGGAGCAGTGAAGGCTGTTCATTGGCATTTTATGCCAATGAAACTGTCAGCTGCAACTGCAACCATACCACCTCGTTCTCTATTCTGATGTCACCATACACCCCGAGAGACCCTGTACTGGACTTCATAACCTACATTGGAGTTGGCATATCCATGGGTTCCTTGGTCATATGTCTCATCATTGAAGCTATCGTATGGAGAAAAATAAGAAACAACTCTACATCCTACCTGCGTCACGTTTCCATAGTTAATATTGCCGTGTCTCTACTGATTGCAGACATTTGGTTTATTGTTGGAGCTGCAATTTCAAGCGCAAATGTAAAAAACCCACCAGCCTGTACAGCAGCAACCTTTTTTATACATTTTTTCTATCTCGCCCTGTTCTTCTGGATGTTAGCCTCTGCCCTGCTGTTGCTCTACCGCACAATCAGTGTCTTTGATGGAGGATTGTCTAACGTAGCAATGTTAATTATTGGATTCTGTTTGGGATATGGTGCACCACTTATCATTGCAACAATTACCATAGCTGTAACTGCACCCTCGAATGAATACATCAGAGAAAATACAGTCTGTTGGCTCAACTGGGACCAATCCAAAGCTCTTCTGGCTTTTGTGATCCCTGCACTTATGATTGTGGTGATAAACCTTGTAATCCTGTGTATAGTGCTCTACAAAATATTGAGGAGGAGAGTTGGAGGAAATGCTGCACATGCAGGTGAAAAGCATGTTCTGATGGTCATTGCAAGGAGTCTGGCTGTGCTCACACCATTTTTTGGAATAACTTGGGGATTAGGAATTGGAATCTTGATAGATCCCACAAACAGAGGAATCAACATCACATTTGCACTTTTTAACTCGCTGCAGGTAATAATTTAATGTTTGTGAATTCTGATCTGCTTATATTCTCATATGCAGTTTGGTGTATTATAAATTTAAACATCTCTGGTATCCCTGTGTCTTTTTGAAGGGTTTCTTTATTTTGGTGTTTGGAACTCTTTTGGACAGCAAGGTACGTATGTCTCCACTGTCAACCTTTTGATTAACATAAAAATACAATACAAATAACTGAGAAAAATATTTTTAAAGACTTACTGCTGCTTCATTTAAAATTAATAATTGCAGTGAAGTTATAGTGCTCATGTAACAAAATAATTTGTTTTTTAACAATTAAAAATAAAACATTTCACTAATGTTGGAGGAATGACTTTCAGGTGCGGTCAGGATTAGTAATAAAGTCACTGACATCTCAGGGTGGGACAAGGGTAAGAACAGTTGTCTTTATTTTTTATTTTTAATTTTATTTTTTTACTTGTTTGTGTTCATTGATTACATCTTTCTGATAAAAGTTCTTTTTCTTGTTTTAGAGCACCAGTGGTGGAAACTCATCCAGTGGTCTGGAAAATTTACTACGGAAATTTAAACGAGGAGGAGGTATATACATAAACAAAATTAATATTTTGATTTTATACAACTATATTCAATTGAATACACCACAAAGACAAGCTTTTTAAGGTTCAAACAGATAAATTTTATTGGTGTTTTGCAAATATTCACTCATTTTTAATTTGAATTCAATTCATTTTATTTATACGGCATCAAGTCACAACAAAGGTATCAGGGCACTGTACACAAAAATCAGATTGTGTTGAATCTCCACTTCGTCACAGTCTCCCGTCCTGAGCAGCACATTGGCAACCGTGGAAAAGAAAATCTCCCTTTTAACAGGAAGAAACTTTGAGCAAAACCAAGTTCAGGACAGGTGGCCATCTGCCTCGATCGGCTGGGTTTTGGGGGACAGGAAAGAGACACAGACAAAAGGACAGTTCCAGGTGTATTTTCATCTGGAGGAGAGACAAAGAAAACACTTTACAAACAAGTAGAGGAGAGTGACTAAAAACATCTGCAGAGTGAGGAAATGTGGTCAGTTTGTCCTCCAGCAATCTAAATCTATAGCAGCAGAACTAAGGAATAACTCAGGAAACCAACCGTAAATATACAATTTAAAACGTTTAACTCTTTGGAACATACCACAGGTGAACATTTCACTGGTGAACAGTGTCATGAATGGGTATAACATAAGCATCCCCAAAATGCTAAGTCATTCACAAGCAAGAATGGGACAAGGTTCACCATGAACAACTGTGAGCAAATAGTCCAACCATTTGAGAAGAACATTTCTCAACGTACAGTTGCAAGTAATTTAGGGATGTTATCATCAACAGTCCATAATATTATCAAAACATTCAGAGAATCTGGACAAATCTCTGCAAGTAAGGCCTGCGTCACACAGAAAAACAATCTTGCTAATTTTTGCCCTTCTGACAATTTTAAGGAAGTCCAGATTATGGTGATGGCTTTAACCAGGTATCTGCAGGTTTTAGCAAGTCAAATTTAAGACTTTGTAAGACATTTTTAAGACCACCTTGAATGAAATTTAAGACCAAAATTATAAGCGATAGTTTGGGGATTCTACTGTATTACAACCAAGCACGCGTGTGTTCAATAAAAAGCATTGAATATAAAGATATTCAGCTCTCTGGTTAAATTAGCTGTATTGGTCAAGTGCAGTTATTTGGTTGGAAACCACCAACAAAAAATGCATCTACTAAATATATGCATAACATGAAACTTGTTTTAACCTCCAGTTTTATACAAAAATAAATTATCCAGCCAACTGTCAATAAACAACATGCACTTTAACCTGACCCATTACTATCCAACAAATGTCTGAAGGAAGAGAGGTTTTAACAGCTTTTCTGTAGTTTATTTTGATTTAATAGTGTTTGAATTGAGGTACTCTGTTATGTTGGAAAATTATAGCACATAAAGTTCCTTTATAAAGAATAAATTGCCAGTAAGTTCTTTTTTATTTTTTACTTCATTAATTTATTTGTTTATTTTTTGAGTTTCACAAATTTCTCCCCTAAAAATCAGCATTTCATTCAAAGGGAATATTTACAGGATTATAGCTCATGTAGTCACACTGATTGATGATTTAGGATTCTTCTAGAAGATGACCTGTGAACTATTATGGTCAAAGGTTTTCTATTGCTAATGACCAATGTGTGTGCAACTCATCATACTATTTATTTGTCATATTTGATCATTTATGAACTATATTTATCACAGTTCAGTTAGTAGTATAGTTGTAAAGATAATAAAAGTTTAGCACAACTGAACAGACAAAACATCTCATTATTGTTAAAACAATTTGTAGAATTAACTTGTTCTTCACGAGTTTGAAGGAAAATTAAATTTAAACTGAGACAAACGTCTTTGCTGTGATATGGAGTCTACAAAAATTCATCTTTTAGCATTCATAAATGTTAAATAACTGAAGCTACAACTTTTCTCTCACCATGAGAGAAACAGGAAGACCTCCCGCTGTGACGCACGCTCTCTGTCAGACCCGGAGTTTGGTCACGTGTGGAAGTTGCTCATGTTGTTTACATATCAAAGTAACATGAAATGTTCACGTGTATTTGGCCTGGTGCCCTTTCTATAGTAAAATAATGACAACACTCTGAACACAACCGTTTAACACAAAGGTAGACTTTAAGTACAAAGGACCCGGGCAGGTCAGGGCTCGGTTCTGGAATGGTGGAAGTAACGATGTATCAACTCAGTTAGCTCCTCGATAGCGCGTGCAAATTGCTCATGTCTTTAAAATAACTATGACGCTCCGAACACAGCAATGTTAAACACAAAGTTAGACTTTAGGTACAAAGGACCGGGGCAGGTCGAGGCTTGGTTCTGGACAAGTTGAAGTAATGGTGTTTGCGTAAAAACTCAGGTGTCTTCTCGGCTGCAGCGAACTGGTCACGTGTGAACACATACGTTTATTACCTAGACATTTAATAATTTATTACATAACTTTACCTTTATGCGGGAGGGTGGTTCTGGTAGCGGGTCGAAAAAGGAAAAAAGTCCATGGAAAAGTCCGAGCAACTTCGATTAGTTTACCTGCAGTTACTTTCTTCTACCTACGGACAGCAGGGCCCACCCTACTTTGCTCTGATTGGCGAAAACTGTGACTTTGGTTCTTTTATTGGTTGAAGGCAGCGTCACTTAATCCATCACAACACAAGTTGTTGTTTTTTTTCCTCCACTGTCGCTGCAGAGACAGACGGGGGAGACAGAGAACTTTAATCGCTTCAGCCCGACAAAATTTAAGACCTTTGAGAAACAAATTTAAGACCAACTTGCACATTTTTAAGACTTTTTAAGATCCCGCGGAAACCCTGCTCTAGGCTCGGAAGGACATCGGGACTGCTCCAACATCAAATCGAGGATATTCAACATTATAAATTTTTTGGCCCGATATCACAGTGTGTGTAGTGTTCACCCGAGAACAGACAAGCTCACAGTCTGTTGAATATGATGTGTAGCCAATCAGAAAGCGAGGTGACGTAAACACAGAGGAGATTCCAAAATACAGAAGACAAAAAAAGCTATCATGACTCACCAGAAAGTCCACTGGATGTTAAAAAGTCCTATGGAATTGTTTTTCCTCTGGTATAAATGGTCCACAAACGATCAACATTGTTTCTTCCTTGTCGCAAATGTTTATTTACTCTGAACTCACGTCTCTCTGGAAGTCACGTGAGATTTTTCCTCTGACATCTGAATTCTCACGAGATTTCATGAAGTCTCGCGTGATTTAATATCTGACATCTGAATTAAGTATTTTTTCATGTGTGGTGTGTTCTCTCTTGCCATGTGGCTTTACAACACACTCTGTAGGACCAAACCTGGTATATCGATGATTTTTTTATCCTCATGTGTGGGCTCTCTCAGTCTTTGAAAATTGGCTTACTGTTTTAAAATCTTGTAGTGTGACACAGCCTTAAGCAACCAGGCCCGAAAACCAACATTCAGTGTCTGTGACCTTAGATCCCTCAGGCTGCAATAAACACCCACATCATTCTGTAACAGATACTAGCTCACGGGTTCAGGAAGACTTCAGAAAACCATTGTCAGTGAACACAGTTCATCTCCACATCTAAAATTACAAGTTAAAGCTCTATCATGCAAAGCCAAAGCCAGATATCAACAATATCCAGAAACACCAGCGGCTTCTCTGGACCTGAGCTCATCTGAGATGGACTGACACAAAGTGAAAAAGTGTCCTGTGGTCTGACAAGTTCACATTTCTAACATTTCTGTTTTTGGAAATCATGGTGTCCTCTGGGCCAAAGAGGAAAATGACTGCTGGACTGTTTTCACAAAGTTGAAAAGCCAGCCTCTCTGATGGTATGGGGGTATATTGGTGTCACATCTGTGAAGGCATCATTAATGCTGAAAGCTACATACAGGTTTTGGAGCAACATATGCTGCAATCCAAGTCACATCTTTTTCAGGGAAGACCTGCTGATTTCAGCAAGACAATGAAGACACATTTTGCACGTTTCAACTGCGGCTTCAGCCTAAAAGAGTGTGTGTATTAGACTGGCCTGCCTGCAGATCAGACCTGTCTCTCCCAATGAAAATGTCTACTGCATTATCAAAATCAGAATCAAGCTTTATTGGCCATGTACCCTCACACATGCAATGAATTTGGTTTTGGTTGTGGTAGCTCAGAGTGCACATTATGAAGTGCAAAACAAAACAATGACTGTTGAACAACTGAAGTTGTACATCAAGCAAGAATGCAAAAGAATTCCACCTACAAAGCTTCAACAATTAGTGTTCTCAGTTCCTAAATGCTTATTGAGTGTTGTTAAAAGGAAAGGTAAGGTAACACAGTGGTAAATAGTATGCCAGCTTTTTTGGAACACGTTGCAGGCCTCAAATTTAAAATGAGTGAATATTTGCAAAAAAACAATATAATTTATCTGTTTACATATTAAATATCTTGTCTTTGTAGTGTATTTAATTGAATATAGATTCAAAATTATTTGTGAATCTTCATATTCTTTTTTAATTATGTTTTACACAATGTTTCATACTACAATCCAAACTTTTAAACCATCAAAAATCAACTCCTGAAATTTATAGAAATTCTGAAACATCAATTGTCTCAGAATAAACCTTGTTTGTAATGTCCTCATGTAATTTTTAAATATGTCTTCAAGATCTTTTGAATGCCAAGTAGATGACACTAACTCAAGTTTAATTCATAGTTTGAGCATGCTTCTTTCCCTTATGCTTAAATGTTTCATAGGTCAGTGTTAAGTGACTCACAAACAAGAAGCCAATACTGGCCCTTGCCTTATAGATTGGACTGAAAACACATGAAAAAGCAATCATTGTTCAAATAAAAACTATGCAAGACCTTCAAAATCCCAAATAAGTTGTATTGATAAAATAAACAGGAACTTTTCTAAATTTATGTTTTTATAATTGCTTCCTTAAAACAAAAACACTAAGAAGTGTCTCTCAAGGTGGATTCAAGGTGGATTCACACCGAACGCGTTTTGAGCTGCAGGAGCAGCTACATGCAAAGTATATGGCAGACGCGCCTCAAAGGGTCTTGCGGCACAGCAGGTCCGTTTTGAGCAGCGCGCAAGGAATGCGGAAGGTGCGGCAGAAGGCAGCCGACGTTGAAAAATCTGAACTTTCGCCGCTCAGAAATTAGTCTCTCTGATTGGTTGCCAAGACATCTTGGCAACCAATCAGAAAGACTAATTTTTCCATGAGACAGTTTCCTGAATGTTGCCCACAAACAGACAGACAGGAGCTCTTTAGCTGAAATCAACTGTCTGTAGTTGATGTTCTGGCTGGAGATACAGCACCGATGCGGCTCTGCAGCTGACCGGAATGTTAAACTGGGCTGGAGCACCAAAACTAACCGAACAGACTGCATTTAAATCATCTTGTGAATTAATTATCTGCTGTGCGCAACGTTCGCTTGCTCTAAAGTTAATAAAGCAAAGACATTTTATTTATTTTATTTTTATTTCTTCCGCCGTTGAGACAGACCAGAAAAAGACCCAGACGCTCCTCCCTCTTTAGCCATGCGTCTAGTTTTTGTACCGGTGTGAATATAGTGCGTTCAACTTGATGCGTTGGGCGCTTTTTTGCTGCTCAAAATGCTTTTGGTGTGAACGCACCTTCAGTGTTGAGGTCTGAAGGTGACCGATGTTACTTTCAAAAAAGAGAAGCAGATAGTGTAAACAATTACAGGTGCTGTAGAGTATTGAGGGCAAAAACAGTTCAGCAGAAACCAAAGGGTCAAACAAAAATATTTTAGTTTATCTATCTGTCTGTCTCTCCGTCTGTTCATAAATTCAGAGCTTGACTTTATAAATCTTTAAAAAAGCCATGAGAAATTCAGAAGCAAGACAATGGTTAGACAAACAAACAAACCTTAACAAAACAAAACTTAGAAACTGTACATATTTACACTCAAAAGCTTTGCAATGCATTAAATAGTTCTTTGTTTGTAATGGATTTCCTGTGTTCCCCTAAACTAAGTAATTGTTTTATGTGTCTTTGTTTGAATGCAGTTTCTTCAGGTGGCTACAATGTGAGCTCTAATTTATCCACTGACTCCTATTCCAACACTTGATAGTTTGTGGGAAGAACTCTGGATGGCCTAGAAAGACAACCAACCAAGAAATACAGTCTCTTACCTTTTGAAAAAGTTATACCAATTCTTGACCAGTGGCGGATGCTGATCTTTCATGGAGGGGAAGCTCAATTTTGTCCTCCATCATAAAATGTGTCAGTTTATTTATATGCAAATTCTATGATAAGTACAGAGTTGTAAAGTAACTAAGTACAAATACTTCTTTACTGTACTTAAGTAGAATTTTTGGGTATCTGTACTTTACTTGAATAATTATTTTCAGCCTACTTTTTACTTCTACTTCTTACATTTTCACACAATTATCTGTACTTTCTACTCCTTACATTTTTTTAAAAAAATTGCAAGAAGTAGAAATTCTTTACTTTTATTTCATTTTTTTTAGATGAAATGTTTTAATTCCAGCTTGTTATTATAAAAACTAAAAACTATTCATATAAATTGTGCCTTCTAGATAGAGTGCATTTAATTGTGGTTAAATGAGAAGTATAAATAAATAAAATTCTGATACTAGTTTGTACACAAACAAATCATGTCACACTCCAGCAGGACATAATCATCAAAATAAAAGTACTGTACTACAGAAGTATTTGTATTTCATGAATTATATTATTGTATTTGGCCGCAGCCCTCAGATACAACTTTATTTTGATATATAAACTGAAACAGCTTGACAAGTGCATCCTAAATTTAACATAAATTAATTATTTTAATACAACAGTCATTTCTGTATTGTTTTGGGGAGGTCACCTCCTAATAAATGTCATTACAGAAAATCTAACTGCTCATTTTAAATCAATACTTTTACTTTTAATACTTATGTACAAAAAATATCAGATACTTTAAGACTTTTACTCAAGTAATATTCCTAAAGGAGACTTTTACTTTTACTCAAGTATCACATTGTGGTACTTCTTTGTTTCGCTTCGACCTGTGTGCTCAGTGTCCGCACTGTTTAAAGCACTGTGAAGCTGCGGAAATGAGTGAAAGGAAAGCTGCGTCGTTACCAGTGATAAGAAGCTGATTCTGAACAAAAGTTGCGCACATTGTAGTGCATATTTAATAATGACGTACACACAACAGTACGTATTTGATCACTTTTTTTTTTGACCTTTTAGGTGAAGCTGAGCTTCCCTTGCAGTCTTAGAGCAATTGCCACTGTTCTTGACATATGATATGGTCTTTCTTTGTTGATTTTCAACAAATGAGGGAAAGCTTTATTGTTTGAAAGTGGCTAAAAATATTTCAGACAAGAAAAATGTTTTCATGTTTTTTGAAATGTACAGCATTGTAGTAGTAGGCCTACTTGTTTTTAATTTCTTCATGGGCTCATCTTAAATGAGAAGGTTGTATTTGTTGATTTGAGGAAACTATTGCATGATTTGTAAAAGTGAAGATCTAAATTCTTTACAATTCTTTATATTTATTATCTTATTATTAAAAATCTAAGCCAACAAAGGTTGCTGAAATACTGAAAGAAATATCTAAAGCTGATAAGCAATAAAAAAGGAAACATATATAGGTAAAAGAAAATCAAACATCGATTTTAAATTTTAGTTCAAAATGATTATTAAAAGAAAGCAAACTATTCAAACTGGTCGTAACAAAAGGGATGATACACTGAATTTATTATTTTGTTGCACAACCATTTAAAGGCAATCAGAAGATTTCTGTAATTCTCTGAGACTTCAGTATTTGTCCATAAGTATTTTGTCCCACTTCCTATGGAAACCCTAGTTGTCTAAAGTTTAATTAAATGTTTCAGGTTTTTAGCTGTGTTGTCATTATCCTGTTAGAGGACCCATGACTTGTGACTAGCGCCAATATTTCTGTCTCTGGCGAATACATATTTATCCAAAATGCATTGATAACAGTTCAAGTTATATTTAACATGATTAAATTATACAACATTATACAAGAGAAAATTTGATATAAATGTAGAAACAGATCTATTAATATAAAATAAAACGGTAAATAAATTTTCCAAGAAATAAGGACACCAGAGAAACATGACAGAGTATAAGGAGATTTCATTGCAGCCTTCACAGATTCCAGACTGTTTGTGTAAGATTCAGCAAAGTAACTCCAGACAATAATTATGACTTCTCCATGTTTCATTGTACTGTGTCTCTTTGTCTGTAAACTGATGCGATTTGTTGTCAAAAACTTTCTATTTTGTCTCATCTGTTCGAAGGATATCCTCTCAGAAGGTTTGTGTTCTCAGAACTTTTTTTTATCTGTTCTGTCATCTTCCATTAAATCTACATTGGGTTAAAAACAAACAGATGGTGTGATCTGACACTAATGTAGCACCTTGACCTTGGAATCACCTCTAATGTCTCTGGAAGTTGTTCTGGTTGTTTGGTTTCCCTTTGTCAAAGCCTTCTCTTTAATTTGTCATCAACCTTTCACTTCCACTTCTGAATAATCTGTGGAGCTGTAGTTGACTTTATCTTTAATGTATGCCCATTTTTTGTGTGAGTTCCTGAGACGACTCTGTCTTGAGCTTTCTATCACTTGTCTTCAGTGTGAAACACTGTGTCACATTGTCTACTTTTCATCAGACAAACATACTGATTACAAGGGCGATGACACCTCAGGTGATGCTGATTACAGGATACACCTGAGGTTAACATGTTCCTACAGTCAAACTAGTCTCACTCTTTTCTAGGCTTATTATCTTTGGTGTTAAGACCAGCTAAATTCAAATTTATGTGCTCATATAGATTGTCAGTTACCCAGCACAGGATTTAGAAACAATGGCTTACATAATTTTTTAATTTTTGTCAATTTCAAGTTATTTCAGTGACCTCTGTGGATTTTCTGTCTCTAATAAAATGGTGCCAACAAATTGAACTGTGCTTGTACTTGCAAAAAAAAAAGTATACTTAAATTTTTTTGGTAGTTTTTTTTTTTTACAGAATATATATTTATGTATGCATGCAATAAGCAGAAACTTTAATTTTTACTCACATAAAGGTTAATGTTTAATTTTTTCTTCATATTTTAATTGTTTTTATCTTACCACTTTACCCACACCTCTGAACAATCACACACTCTTGATCTATTAATTTGAACTAATATTTATGTACTTTGTGCATTTGCATTTGGTTGTACTGTATAAAGGTTGTTTTTTATTACTTAAGTTATTTTTCATGCCGAAATATGATGTATGTGTTTTACTTGATTTGGCTTTTTGTTATGAAAAAACTTGATTTTACATATGACAAGCATTTTTTAGGCTACACATACGGAATGTTTATTTTGTGTGCATGTTCAGGAAACCCCAGAATAGATTACCACTGTTTTCTGTATGAATAAGGTTAGTTTAAGTGATGTAAACAAGCAACATAGTTATACAGATGTCACTGGCAATTCTGAACAAATTTTATATTTATATTATATAATAGGCCCCATCCAAACACATTTATATGCTTTTATTCTTAGTAGCAGTTCACTGATTTTTTTAGTTAAAACAGTCCAATGTTTTTGATGATTTTAAGTAAATATTATGCAACTTTTTTTTTTACTGGGATTTTGTATTGTCACTTTTTCCTTGTTATCATTTTGGGCCCGTATTTATCAAACTTCTAAGAGTGGATTTTTAGACTTAAGTGCTGAAAATTTCTTAGATTTGCTCTTACTCTCAGACTTAAGTATAAGTGCCAGTTATCACCATTCTTAAGTCTAAGAATCACTCTTCATCCACCTTTTAGTCAAACATTATCAGCAGTTTTTATTTTTATTTTTTTCTTTCTTTTTACTTTTCTTTCTTTTGTATTTCTCATTAAACCTGTCTTCCACACCTTATAACTGAGAATAACACTCAGGTGGGGAAGCCCTAGTGGCAACTCTTAACCACTCAAGAGTCCTCTGGAGCAGTCAACTTTTCTTGAGAGTAAGAGTGATTCTTAGACTTAAGAATTTTTATAACTGACACTTACTCTTAAGTCTGAGAGTAGGAGCAAATCTAAGAAATTTTCAGCAAAAATCCACTCTAAGAAGTTTGATAAATATGGGCCCTGGGCCCGTATGTATCAAACTTCTTAGAGTGGATTTTTGGACTTAAGTGCTACCGGGGTTTTTTCTAACGATGTCATCCAGGATCAGATTTGCGGCACAGCCAGGTGTCGCAAGTCAGCTCTAAGACTGACACTTAGAATTACTCCTACACTTTGCTTAAACTGAGACTGAGACGCTTGATAACTGACTTTTACTCTCAGCTTTTAACTAAGAATTATTTTACACTTAAGTCCACTCTTAGCAGCATTCTTAAGAGTAATTCTAAGAAGTTTGATACATACGGGCCCTGGTCTTTTGTTTGTATGAATGTGTTGCAGTTCTGGATTTTAGCTGCACCATTTTTTTTCGATTTGATTCAATTCAATTCAGCGCCAAGTCACAACAACTGTAGTCTCAGGGCACTGTACACAAAAAACAATAAATCTAAAGAAGCCAGTACACTGCGTCAAATCTTTGCTTCATCACAGTCTCCCATCCTGAGCAGCACACTGGCAGCAGCGGAGAGGAAAAACTCTCCCCTAACAGGAAAAAACCTCCAGCAGCACCAGGCCTGAGCCTGGTTCTGCTGGGGCTTTAAACCATTTCAGAGCTGTTCCTGTAATCCCAATATCAAGTTCAAGTCTCTGTAATAGAATATTGTGATCAATTTGATCAATGCAGCACTGAGATCTAACAGGACAAGAATGGACACAAGTCCACTGTCTGAGGCCATGGGAATATCATTAGTAACTTTCACCAGTGCTGTTTCTGTGCTATGATGAGCTCTAAACCCTGGCTGAAACTCCTCATATAGATTATTTCTATCCAGATGTTCACATAATTGATTTGCTACTATTTTCTCAAGAATTTGTGAGATGAATGGGAGATCAGATATAGGTCTACAGTTGGCCAGAACTCCTGAATCAAGATCAGGTTTCTTAGGTTTAATTACAGCAACCTTAAAGCTCTGTGGCACATAACCATTAATCAGAGACAGATTAAGTAAATCTGAAATATGGATATTAATTAGGAGAAATGCTTCTTTGAACAGTCTGGTTGGGATGGGATCTAGCAGACAGGTTGATGGTTTGGATGAAGCTACTATTTTAGATAATTCAGAGAGCTCAACAGGACAGAAACTGTCCAAACATAAATCAGGTTCTAGTGACACAAAAGCTGCATCATCTGACAGAGAATCAGAGGCAACAACAGGAAGGTTATTGTGGATTTTATCTCTAATAAAAAAGCTATCACTTCCATCATCTACATGAGCATTAAAATCCCCCATTATTATAATTTTATCAGTTTTTAATAATAAATCAGTCAAAAAATCTGAGAATTCTGATAAAAACTGAGAATAAGAGCCTGGTGGACGATAAATAACATTAAGTAGTAGAGGTTTTTCTGATTTCCATTTTGGATGAGAAAGACTGAGGGACAAAGAGTTATAACTAATATTTGATTTAGCATTAATTAATAATTCTGACTGATAAACTGAAGCTACTCCACCACCACGACCTGTTGTTCTAGGAACATGAAAATTTAAATAATTAGCAGGAGTGGATTCATTTATACTAACAAAATCCTCTAGGTTTCAGTAAAACAGAATAAATCAATATGATGATCAGTTATCAGATCATTAACTAACAGAGCCTTAGAGGAAAGAGATCTGATGTTTAATAAGCCACACCTAATAGTTTTATTGTTTTGTTCTGGCAAACTAACTGTGTTTATTTTTATAAAATTTTTATGATTTATTTTTCTAGAGTTGTTTTTACATTTATTTAATTTGGTCCGTGCATGGGCTGACACAGTTTAAATGGGGGTTTGGGTGGGTAACAGAGGAGAAGCAACAGAGAGGTTTGTTCAACTCCAACTCTGCTTCCTGGTCTGGACCCTGGGTTGTCAATAATTTCAAGTCAACAAAATGTTCCATATTCCTAGAAAGGAGAGAGACTCCAGCCAAAGTGGGATGTATGCCATCTCTCCGCATCAGACCAGGTTTTCCCCAAAAAGAACTCCAATTGTTTACATAGCCCACGTTGTTTTCAAAACACCACCTGGACACCCAGCGGTGGAATGATGACATGCGGCTAAACATGTCATCGCTGGTCAGGTCAGGTCAGGGAGGGGGCCAGAGAAAACTAGGGAGTCCGACATGGTCTTAGCAAAGTTACACACTGAAGCAACATTAATGTTAGTGACCTCCGATTGACGTAACCGGGTGTCATTACAGCCGAAGTGAATAACAATCTTACCATATTTAGCCTTACCCTTAGTCATCAGTTTCAGATAAATATGTCGCCCGCTCTGGCCACCGGGATAAACTTAACTATGGTCGCTGGGGTCCCTAATGTCATGTTTCGGACTAGATGTCTTAATGTTATTTGCCGGATAGTTAACATTGTAGATTCAGCAGCAATTAAGTTGTGATGTCTTTTGTAAAACATTTTATTACTTAAACTCATTCCAACAACATATATATATTTTTTAATTTGTAAAATAAAAACATGCTGTCAATAAATATTTTATATAAATAACATGAGTATTCCGATCATCATTTCACATCAATGAAACTTTCTTTGCAGCAATTTAGAAGTTCAGTCTCAAGGAAGTAGTAATGCAAGCCAGCATTAAAGTGAAATAAAAAGAAACAAAGTCATTTTATTTCTGTGAATTAATTTACCCATAGAAAATGTTTATATATACATTCCACCATGGATCAGTCAGCAGCAGTGTTGCACCGGCACGATTCATTTAGAGTTTGGGTGGGTAGAATATCTGCCTGAAGCTGGGAGGGATGCTGCATGAGGACTGAACCTTGTCAGTGCTTTGGGACCTGGGGCTCACAGCACCTGCTGCTCATTGAAGAGCTGTGTTCATGGCAGAGTCTAAAAGTCTCAATAACACCAAAAAAAAACAGTTGCTATTTCGCTAGTCCCTTTTCTGAAAAACAGTCTATTAAGGGGTCTAAAAACTTTCCAAATATAGTGACATAAGTCATTAAACTGACACTGTGTTCCGCAATCTGCCACCTCTCTCAAATGTCAAACAGCCATGAGTTTATTCAGCCATGCATTGAATTATCAAACATTGTGGGATTTTTTTTCAATAATTTTTCATACAGATATGATAATTATATGAGCATGTGGGTCTACTCTTAGACCCTGACTTGGTGCTTGTATGTTGGAATTTACCAGATGAGAGGGTAACATCCTTGCCCCTTTGCGGATGGACTCTGATGGTTGTTTTTGTCTAATGGTGGATTCACACCGAACGCGTTTTGAGCTGCAGGAGCGGCCGGTTTACATGCAAAGTATATGGCGGACGCGC
>JARVGW010000086.1:1229530-1241383 GCA_031762495.1 Anablepsoides rubrolineatus | reverse complement strand
ACAACAACCCCCCCCCCCCCCCCCCCCCCCCACAGCATGTCACTGTGGGACACAACCCCAGTGACCGCATGTCATGGAAATGACTTTGATTTATGTTACAACATTTTGACAGTTGGAGGAGAATATCAGCTAATGCAGTTAAATTCACACTTTCTCCTGAGGCTCACTATGTTTTTGTTTGTCTTGATCAGAGATGTTTTGGTCATACAGTATGTATGAAGCATCTAATTTAGAGGGAAAATCACTGGTTTATTGGTCTATAATAGGTTTAAAATGCTGATATCTAAGACTTATTTCTCTGTTTTAATATAAACACATAAATGGCTTTCTTCACCCTGTTTTCAAACACTTTGTCTTCTCTGTTCAAAATATAAATATTTTAATCCTCAAAAAAAGGTTTAGGTTTTTCATTTGTCATAAATGGTTTATGTGTTGAATGAATTAAATGTGTTGAGCCATGCACTTCTGAAGAAGCTGTTCAGTTTCTCAAATATGAGAATTAAATGTAGTGGAGAAACTAAACAGCCTCTCCACAGATATATGACTCAACACTCAGCTGCACCTGCATCTACAACTCAGTAAATATGTACCAAGTCATCAAAACTGCTTTCCTTTGTCATTTTAAACAGTTCATCCATGGATGTTGTCACTATTGACTTACAGTTAAGTCTATATCTTTGGACAGAGACAGCATTTTCCTAATTTTGGTTCTGTATGTTACCACAATGAATTTGAAACAAAACATTTCAGATGCAGTTGAAGTTCAGACTCTCTGTTTTAATTCAGTGAGTTGAACAAAATGATTGCATAGAAATGGGGCTCAAGAGTAATTGGAAAAATTAAATAAAATGTTCACTTCTAGTACTTGGTTGAAAACCCTTTGTTGACAATGACTGCCTGAAGTGTTGAACTCATGAACATCACCAGATGCTGTGTTTCCTGCTTTATAAAGCTCTGCCAGGCTTTCATTGTAGTGGTTTTCAGTTGCTGTTTGTTTGTTGGTCTTTCTGTCTGAAGTTTAGTCTTTAACAAGTGAAATGTTCAATTGGGTTGAGCTCAGGTGACTGACTTCACCATTCAAGAATATTCCACTTCTTTGCTTTAATAAATCCTGGGTTGCTTTGGCCTTATGTTTTGGGTCATTGTCCATCTGTAGTATGAAATGATGACCAATCAGTTTGACTGCATTTCTGTCCTGTGTAACAATAAACACTAGTGATCCAGTGCCACAGGTAGCCATGAATGCTCAACCATTACACAGCTGTGTTTTACAGATGATGCTTTGGATTATAAGCTGTACCACACCTTTGCATAGTTTTCTTTCTGGTAGAGGTTGATCTTGGTTTCATTTGTCCAAACTTTCTTCCAGAACTGTTCTTGATTTTTCAGAGTTTTTTAAGCAATCCAGTCGAGCCTTTTTTATTCTTGAGGCTTATGAGATTGATTTACTTTCATGCAGTGGTAGATTTAAATATTGATACAACTACCTCCTCCTGGAAAGTGTTGTTCACTTGGTTGACTCTTGAGAGGTTTCACCATGGAAATTATTCTGCAATCATTCACTACTGTTGTCAAGAGTGTCCTATTCATTGAACTTCTTAGAATTATTATTAAGAATGGACTTAAGTGTAAAAAAGTCTTAGCTAAAAGCTGAGCCTAAATGTAATTTATCAAGCATCTCAGGCTCACTTTAAGTGAAGTGTAAGAGTAATTCTTAAAGCTGATTTACAACCCTTTGCTGTGCCGTAAAGTTGATCCTGGATGACATCGTTACAAACAACCAGCATGGATCAATCACTGCATCAGATTTCATATTCAAGAATATTCTCACAGAAATGTCAAGATAAAATTGTGAAAATCCTGAAATAACTTCACTTTCAACACTAATGTTCATACATGTCACACTGTACTTATTGTCTGTAAATTACATAGAATTTCCTATAAAGAAAATCCCTCTGCTTTTCTTAACTCAGCTTTAAAGTGGTTTTCATGCACTCACCAGCTAATAGGTAAATATTTCTGTGCAGCTTTTGGAGAAAATATTAAACTGTTAGTCCAACTGTGCACTGGTAATACTTTTCTTTTTTTATTTTTTTATTTTGTATTGCATGACTAAACCTGTTTTCCACACTTTAATTTAGTTGCTCTGTACATTATAACTGAGAATAACTCAGGGGGAGGAGGACAGTGTTCTCTTACTCTTACTCTCCCAGATATTTAAGAGGTCACTTAAGAGTGATCCTTAGACTTAAGAGTTTGATAATAGACATTTACACTTAAGTGCTGAAAAGTTCTTAAATTTACTGCTACTCTCAGACTTAAGTGTAAAATTCCACTCAAAGAATTTGAACACAGGCCCAGGTATTTATATAAAATCAGCAGGTAACTTGTATAAAACCAAGTAAGTTGAACTCCAGGAGCATTTGTCCTCTTTAAAGAAAAAAAAACTTTGTTCTGAAGGTCTTAAGGAATCAAAGTTTGCACTCAAACATTAATAAAAACTTTGAAAGAATTGCTCACTCAGGAAATTCAGAAACCTCTTCATGTCCACACTGGCTGTAGATTGATGCAGTTTTTAATGTAGCTTCAGAGTTGAGTAATGGGACAAAAGCACCTTTGAAAGGAATAGATTAGTCAAATCAACCTGCGGTTTTTTTAGCAGTAACCTCCCCTCTATCAGGAAACTCAGAAAGGACCTGAAGGAAATATGTACAGAAAAGTTTCCTTATGTGTTCTAACACCAGTACAAAGGTTTCATGAGTTTATGATGACATTCTGCCAGACAACAATATGGATATGTCTTTAAAAGCTCTATGTGACCCAGACACACACACACACACACACCTACTATGTCTCTCTATCCTTCTGGGGACTTTCCATCGACTTCCATTCATTTTTTGGAAATTTTATAGCCTAACCCTGACCATTTACCCTAAAACTAACCTAAACTCAATTCACATCTTTATCCTAAACATAAACCTCCGAAGTAGTGGGGACCATGCTTTGGTCCCCACAAGGAGCATCTGGTCCCCATGAGGCTGCATTTTCCTGAAAAATCATACCCACCAAGTAGCAAAAACAAGGGCACACACACACACAAACAAGTTCTCAGGGCTCTGAGGCAGGTAAAGCTCCAAAAGGTTGTGGTTCATATAAAGTTCACAATTTCAAGGTAAACTTATGTGTTTTTGTTTGCTTCAAATGAGTGAGATAATGAATTTGGGATTTTCATTAGTTGTCAGTTATATTCTGTCTCCATCTTCTTCTGCTTATCTGTAGTCGAGTTGCAGAGGCAACAGGTCCAGGAGAGAAACCCAAACATCTCTCTCCCCAGCTCATCCTGTGGGACCCCCACGTCGTTCCCAGACCAGAGAGGATACATAATCCCTTCAGCGAGTCCTTTGTTTTCTCTGGGGCCTCCTACCTGTGGGACATGCCCAGAAGACCTCTAAAGGAGACATCATACTCAGATGCCTGAACCACCTCAAAGGACTCGTTTCGATGTGGAGGAGCAGCAGCTCTACTCCGAGCTCCCTGCGAATGACAGAGCTCCTTACCCTCTCTCTAAGGCTGAGCCCGGCCACCTTATGAAGGAAGCTCATTCCGGCCCTTTGAAACTGGGATCCCACTTTTTGGTCATGATCCACACCTCATAACCATAGGTGAAGGTTGGAACATAGAACAACCAGTAAATCAAGAGCTTTGCTTTTCAACTCAGTTCTTTCTTCACCACGACTGACAGAAGCAATGCCCTCATTACTAGGGTTGGGTATTGAAAGGGTTTAATTTGATACCGGTGCTAAATCGATACTTTCAAAACGGTACCGGTTTCTAAATGGTATTTAAATCGGTACTTTAAAAATAAATAAACAAACACACTCACACAGAGGTTTATGAAGCAATGACTATTTCTGAGGTAAAGTCAAACTTGAAATTGACCAACATATTAACTTAAAACCTGTTACATCACACTGTCTGGTCCCCTTGTTAAAAATGGGAACCACCACCTCAGTCTACCACTCCACAGAAGTTGTCCCAGTCCTCCATGCAATGTTGAGGAGACATGTCAACCATGACAGCCCCGCAACATCCAGAACCTTCAGCATCTTGGGGCGCATCTCATCCACCCTGGCACCCTGCCACTGAGGAGATTTTTTACTACCTCGGTGACCTCTGCCATAGTAATGGACTCGTCTTACCCAGAATCTTCAGACTCTGCCTCCCCAAAGGTGGACTTGGAGGGTGGGTTGAGGAGATCCTTTTACCGCCAAACAATATCCTCAGTCCGGGTCAGTAGTTCCTCACCCAAACAAAGTACAGCCTGGGACAGGGAACCCCTTCCTTTTTTCAGTCACCAAACGGTTTGCCAGAACCTCCTCAATGCCAACCAAAAGTCCTTCTCCATGCCCTCCCCGAATTCCTCTCATGCCCAAGTTTTAAAATCTGCAATCACTGAAGCTGCAATCCACTTTGCCACCCTGGACCTGTCAGCTGTGTCAGGAGTCCTCCCGAAAACCCAAGTCCGGAAGGCCTCCTTCCACAGCTTGACTGCATCCATCACCGCTGGTGTCCACCTTCAAGCCACAGCTCCTGCATCTGCAGTGGAGGCCCTGAACACGGCCCATTCAGATTCCATATCTAAGACCTCCACCAGAACATGTGAAAAACTTACGAGTTGAAGATCACGTAGATGCCAAACATTCCCATTTCACCCTCAATATATGTTTGGGTTTACCAGGTCCGTCTGGCAGCCTACCCCGCCTTCGGATCCAACTCACCACCAGTTGGTGATCATTTGACGACTCTGCCCCACTCTTCACCTGAGTGTCCAAGACAAAGGGTCACAGGTCCAATGACACAATTACAAAAAACACCTTATGCCAGGGGTGGACTGGCATATAAGTATACTGGGCATTTTCCAGATGGGCAGATGAGTTTATGGCCGTTTGCCCCATGGAGGTGCTGCCATGCTCGGCCCCGTGGTCACGTGGGCTTTTGTTTTGCTGTGGCCCCGCCCCTGAGGTCTTTTTGCTACCAAGAGTTAATGCCCCAGACAACATAGTCCTGGAGATCAGAGTTGTACTCAGACCCCTCCACCATGTTAAGGTGGCAATTCTGCGAAGGGGCAATTCTAATCACCAAAGTTAAAAGAAATATCAGTCCGTGTGTAATGAATGAATATAATAAACAAATTTCACTTTTTGAATTGAGTTACTGAAATAAATCAACTTTTTCATCATAGTCCTATTTTATAACCTGCACCTGTATATACACAAACATTTTTTAAAATGTCAGTTTTATTACATTTGGATAAACATGCAGCACTATGTGGCCCTCTGTTAGTGTCAACATAAAAATGTGGTCCTTTTATTATTCAAGTTGTCCATCCCTGATGTAGGGGTTTATTTTATGCATAAACTAAAGATGTTTTACAAAGAGCATTTGTAGATAAAATAGCAAAAATAAAAACTTCAGAATCAAAACCTGGGGAAAAAAATTAAGTTTTTTTTTTTTTATCAACAGCATTGTCCCGTTTGTTTGCATGTAGGGGACGGGCCTAAAACTTGTGCTGGAACCAGCCAAGAGGGAAGAATAGTACAGATTAAAAACAATTTCATCTTTATAAAATTATATTAAAAAAGGACACAGTCCATGTGTTTTATCACGCATGTGAAGGGGGTTCCGTTCTGAGACTGATCACCTGTAATAAATGCTGTAAAAACAAGACTGATAGGATCAACAACAATCCTAAAGTCTGACTTTAATTTCCTGTTGAAAGGAGGAGAGTAGATCAGTGATCATTAGTCAGGAGCTGCTGCTTCTTTCACAACAAAAAAATACTCAACCTGTAACTTTTAAAACCTTTTTATTATGAAAGCTTTGAAAATGACTTAAAAACATGGCAACAAAAACACTAAGTATAAAATACAAAGATTTTAAAATGAAAAACTTAACTGAACTTAAACTTAAAGTGAAAAACCTTAAAAATATTCTTAAAGTTTATAAAAATCTGTAATAAATCATGTCCTCTTTATTTAAAGTAGAAAATCTTACTGTAAACTGCAACATTAACTCATGATGACATTAATGTTGGATCAGATTGTAGGTTTTAAAAATATGAAATATAGAATTACAGAAATAAAAACATTCTTCACATAAATACATTATTTTACAACAAAGTAAAAAAGGTTGAAGTTTACACAGAGTAAATCAAAAAGTAGATGGAAAACAAACAAAGTTTATCTTTATATGTAACTAACAAGACTTTTTTTAAAACAATAAAAGCAACAAGAAACTATCCGTCACTATGGATCCTGGACTTGTTGGAACCACTGTGGCTTTAAGAGAAGGTCGTTTCAACGTGACTTTCTTCACAGTTTTCCATGTTCCTGACATGATCTATAATCTTATGGTTTTATATATGAATTAAAAAATGATTCTGCCGAGGCAGCAGCCTGACAAGAGTGCAGTTCTGTTTATGGTCTGTGGGGCTGAAACACATTCTGGTCTCTCAGTCACTCAGAGTCCTCTTTCAAAGCAGAGCACACTCTGGACTCCAGCTGGTCAGCTGTTGGCCGAGTGTCCGGGTCCGAGGCGAGCATGTCTAAAAGCAGGGTGCACATGGCCGGACCTGGTGGGGGTGGCAGTGGGGGCGCTCTTTTAAACTTGACAGGGATGCAGAGCTGGAATTCAGGGTTCTCCCACAGGGCTTCCCCCAGCGGCATCAGCCAGCCTGAACGACCCTTGCACACATAGGCACCTGAAGGACAGGTGAGGGAGAAAATGCAGGTAAGTCGTGAGGACAACACAAACTGAGTCACAATTTACAGCATGGTCAATTTTATAAAAAACTTTTAGAAGTTTAGTTTTCTGCCATAGAATGAAGAAGATTGGTTCTTAGATTGTGAATTGAGGGCAATAAAAGTGTCATTACTTATTCAAATATGTAAATAAAAAAAGAAAGAAGTGCACATCTACCCATCACCCAGGTGATACTGATCAGTGTTAATAAACTGATCATCAGTGTTGGAACCTCTAGGAAAATAGAAGTTTTGTTCATTTCTTGCAATGGAACCTGTGTGTGTGTGTGTGTGTGTGTGTGTGTGTGTGTGTGTGTGTGTGTGTGTGTGTGTGTGTGTGTGTGTGTGTGTTCACACAATGCCAAGGTGTAAAGACATCAGCATTGTCTGTCATTACTCTCTCTCTCCAAAACTGCATCACATTTTGTTTGGTTGTATTTTCCACATCATCACAGAGATCATAGGGCCCTACATGACTTTACCAAACAGAAAAAACTTGCAAAGCTGTTGCACAGGTGCTACCAAAAATCAATAATTTATTGAACAGAGTTTAATTTTTTCACTGCACAGTACAGCCCTGTTTCTGGGTTTGGATCCACTGTTGGCTCGTCTGTCCTTTCAGATTATTCCTTCAAAGTGATGTTCAAAGAGCCAGAGGTGAGATATTACTTGTTAAAACCTTCCAACAGAACCGGACTTTTAAGTGGCTGAATTATCATCTGATTTCTTTGCATCTCAGATTAGAGATGTTTGGCAAAGATGGTAATCCTTTTAAATCATAAATTAATCAACTTAAAGTTCTCTGCAGTATAATTACAGAATACTTGGAACTCTTAGAAGGTAAATTGCTCGTTTGTTATTATTTGACACGTTGTAGACAACTTGATGAATTAGAAAAAATTAGTAGCTTAATGAAGAACAAAACAATCATTAGCTACATCCCTAAAATGCGTCATCTCCTTTAATCTTGAGCTTTCATGTAGTTTTCACCATTTAAGGCAGTATTGGACAGCTTGACCCGGGGGAGTGGTGGCACAGAGGTTACAAAATGTGAGGCTGTCATCAGAAAAAGAGAAAGACAAAGAACTTATATAAAATTTGAAATCTTAACATGCTCATTTTATTTTACTCTGTTTCTCAATCATTACATAAATAACACCCATGTGACTATTGCACGTCTATTTTTCTGTACTGGAACATTGTCCTGTAAATGTTCTGCCTGTTACAATATTTATTACACATGCACATTACGTATGGAATTAGATTTGTGCCTAAAATGTTGAGGAAAAAAATCTTAGATGTTCAAACAAAAATTAAGAATTTGATAAAAAATGATATTTAAAAAGTCGTTTCAAAAGCAAAACTTACAATCTGCAATCAAAATCTTAAAGTAATACTGTAAAGTCTTAAACAAAATATATTTTGTTATCAGTTATCTCTGTTTCAGTCATCAGTTTTGCTCTCGCTGCCAGTTTTGCAGTTACAGTTGATTTGAGGCTTTTTACTGATATTTTCTTTTAAACATGTTACAGAAGTAATAAGAAGCAGGTTTATTTTGAATAAACACAATAAATGTGTTCATTCCTACAAAACTCTCAAATATATTTACATTATACACTAAACTGATTCAGATTAGCATAAAATAAATCCTGTTTTATAATTAATGTGTCAACATTTATTTTGCAAGGGAGGCCTAAAAGCAACTTATTGTACATGAGGACCTGAGGAAAACTCATGCAAGCACAAGAATAACTTGCAAACTCCACACAGAAAGACCCCAGGACCCGTCTTGCTGCTGATGAATGGCTGGATAGACAGAAGTTTTATATTCTATAAACCTTTCAGAGTTAAAAGGTTCAAAAAGACTGCATAACTTCTGCAGCAAAAAGGAGGCAAAACATTTTTTTCCTCTCTTTCGACTTTAACTTTTAATCATTGTGCGTTTTGTGCACCACAGAACATCAGTCTAAACTTTTTTTTTTCTTCATTTTTCCACTTTGTGATAAACTAAAATTAATTTTAATATACATTTACCTAGAAAAACGACAAGCCATCAGTATTTTAATTGTTTAATATATCTTTTAGGAAATACGATTTATTATTTTCATTCTTTAAATTCCTTCACGTTTAGAAAAAGTAATTTACAATTATCTAGCTCCCAATCTATTCTCCTCAAAGCCCCCCTTTTACTTACTTCCAAGTCAAGCTGAACCCCCCCCCACCCCATTCCCTTGTAACTCCACCTCTCCTAAAAGTGTGTTATCACAGTAATCAATATCTTATCTGCAGTAGAAACTACTCAGACATTTTAAAAAAAGGTTTAAAATAAGGTCTTTTTTTATAACAAATCTTTACATCAACTTAATGTACTACATCCTCCTCACCTTTAGGTTAAAATGCAAAAGAAAACAAGTATTTTAAAAGAAATTATTTTCTTAACTTTTTGATAGCAAACCAAGCTTCTTCAGGCAGCTATGAATTTTACTGCTAAATAAGGACTGAGATCATTTGTGTTAAAAAGAAACTGGAGTGAAGGATCTGTGCATTTGTATGCCTCTAAAACTGTCTGCAAAGAAACCAGATGACAAGACAGCTGCATGAGAGAACTATACTGTAACCTTAAATAACTATGTCACATTTTTTATCCAGACCTCAGGAAAACGTGTCAAAATATTTCTCTTTTAAAAAAGGGTATGTTACTCCAACTCATCACTGCCACTAAGGATTATAATTGTAGCCAATGAGAAATTCCTTCTGCTCTTTATTTAAACCCAGCGACATGCATCTGCAACCTCTTTTATTCAGCTTAATGAAGAATAAAAAACTTGGGGTGGGGTTCACAGGCACTAAACTTGAGAATAATGGTTCATATTCCCCTTCCACCAGCTCAGACCAGACCCTATTTTTGTAGAATAAAATGAGACATTTGTATTAGAGCCATTTCATTACCCTGTGACAGCGGTGAGCAGAGGCAAAACAGAACCCTGAACTCTTGTGTATTAAGACATGTCCTCACTACGAAGGGTCCTGACAGAAAAAGTGAACAGAGAAAAAGACATTCCACTCTGTCATTACTCATCACTATATAACAGTGATGCTCTACTTATGATGAATTGCCCTGAGTTGCTTTGCAATCTCAAAATCTGGGGGGGGGAGTGGTAGATCAGTGGGTAGAGAAGCCGAGTCAGTGATCGGTTGCCGGTTCGACTCCCCAGACCAACCAGCCCCACCTTGGGACTTGAGCAAGGCCCTTAACCCTTAACCCCTCAACGTTAAATGTCAATATAGATGATCATGAGTCAATACAGTGTGTAAAATAAAATCAAATAAAAAGTCTATGCAGTGACCAAACTCCTCACCACGACAGCGCTGATACGGGAGCTAACTGACCAGATTGATTTTAGTGTTTTTAATATATTTAATAAAAAGCATTTTTGGCAAGACAGATATAATGAAACAAATATTTCACCATCTCCATATTATAACTATTCAGTGCAAACATACATTATGTATAATTTTATATTTTAAAAAATATGTCTTTTGTACTGCACAAAATAACTTAAATCATTTTTTTTATTTGTTAGACATCCATCCATCCATTTTCTGTAAACGCTTATTCCTTTCAGGGTCACTGGTGCCCATATCCAGCAGTCACCGTGTGAGGGGCGGGGTACACCCTGGATAGGTCACAAGTCCATCACAGTATTTGTTAGACTGATTTCTCTAACAACTATTTCTTTTAAAAAGATTATATTATTTAGAGAGCTCATTTAATACTATAAATCTTTATCTTAAAATATTACTGTGTTTAAATAATAGTTTTTCATCTTCAGGGTGGATTAAGTGTTTTACTTATTTTATTCTTTCATTTTTTTCCATAATTAGCAACTTAACAGATTCCTGATTTGTTATATTTTATAAATATGTCCAAGTTTAATAATGTGAGAGAAATCCACATTTCTCTGTTCTTTTAGTCGGTGTTTACTCACACAGCTGGCATAATGAAGTGTTAAAATAATACTGTACTTTTTTTTATTTAGTGTGTAAAACATTAACCCTTCATGTTATAGAATTCAAGAGAAATGTCAGATTTTTAGGAAAATGGCTGCTTATCAATTAATCGTTAGTCGATCGATAAGATCAATCAACTTTAGATTAATCCATTAATTGATAACTTGCATCCCTAATTGTAAAGATAAAACTAGAGATATAACAGTGGAGTTTTGCTTACAAACTTTTGTCACAACAGAAAATATAGTCCAAGTCCAGGCTTTTAGTATATAAACTTTTTTATAAATAGAAACTTTCAGGTTAGCATTACAGCCATGTTTCGGTCAGATTGCTTTTTAAACAAAGTCGACACATCTGCATTATTAAGCTGTCCTGCTGTGTTTCTCCATTGTCCAAAATGTTCACACACAAGTGCTGCAGAGAAAAGCTTGAAGATAAAGTTTCATTTATACTTCACTTTCTGGTGAGAATGTGGCAGACATCTGGAATAGCAAACTATAAAGTCAAATGTGTGTATATACCTTGTTACCGTTTTAATCATCTAATTTTAATTTTGTTTGTCAAGACAAGGATAATGGTTAATATTTTTTCTTGGTTGTCCATTGTCCATGTGCTGTCTGACTGACAGCAGGTGTGAGGATCTGCAGCCTCAATTAAGAGGGCAGGTGAACACACTCAGTGTTTCCCGGACTATTTTACACTGTGCATTACATATTTTATATTTTTGAAAGCACCTTACACTGTGTAACACTGTATGTTCACACAAACAACAAAATCATGAGAGATCACTTTACTGTTGTTTTTGAAGCAGAGGCCCAGATGATGCTGGACCTCATCTCCACCTGCAGCGTGGCTCCGATCTGCCAGGAACTTCAGAGTCTAAACTTTTATTATTTCAACATTTATGTATTTGGAGTCTTGTTATCTTATGGACATGTGCAACTTGTGCATGAAAAAAATCATGTTACCAGAGGTCTATAAAGTACTTGAAAAAATAACTAAGTAAAAGTAAAAATACCTTAACAGAAAATGACTTTGGTAA
>JARVGW010000086.1:1206427-1217760 GCA_031762495.1 Anablepsoides rubrolineatus | reverse complement strand
TCGGAGTGTCTGTGTGGATGAAGTGTTCCAGCTAATATCTTCATAAAAACAACATACAGTCCTAGATAACTAAAACACTAACATTATACATATCTGAGGACATTTTCATGGTTCTGTTCAGTTTGCATTAAATTGTTAAATCATTTGATGTTAACAGAAACAGTCTCCTTTTTGCTGTTTAATGTTTCCATTGTAGTCCATTGCTATTTACATATCTTGATCATCGTGTTGTTCCTTGAACGACTTTTTGATTAAAGAGGATTCTGGCTATAAGTATGAATAAGATACTAAATGATGAAAAGTTTGGCCTTTATTGATTATTTGAAGTTTCAAAGATTTAAATGTGTTATATAGTATCTACAACATGATTGTTATTACAAGTGTATTATTAAGATAAACATATGTGATAATTTATTACACAATGCACCACATTATTACATTATCATTTATAAAAAGAGCAACCACTGCATTTTGTAATAATCACCTCAAAATGTAATAATGTTATTACATAATGTAGTTTTACAAAATGCATTCAAGAATTTTATGACCTTTTGCATCATAGATAATCTGGTTAATTTGGTTTGGGATGAGCGAGTACTATCTGTATCTGTTTAACCATCTAAATGATCTGTATCTGTACACAGAGTGGGCGGGGCTTAAATCTGTACATTGTTTTAAGTCTGAAAATGATATGGATTGATCAGAAGTTGTTTGTTTGAATGTTATTTAAAGAACAGCCTTAAAAATTAGATTCAAATCAATGTTTTTAATCACAAAAGTAAAAAAGTATTTCATGTTCTGTAAATAGTTTAAGTGCATGAATGAATACAACTCATGCAGTAAATACTGAAGTATGTATGAACTCATACGCAATACAACTTCCTTATTTATTTATTTTATGATCAAACTGATTTTTTTTGGTCTTTCAATTATTTGTTTATTTATTCTACCTAACATTTTTGGCTTTTTTCCCCCACACACAAAACTAAACAATGTTGATAATGTTAAGGTGTGTGTGTGAGAGGGAGAGAGGTTGTTCTGTTCAGTTATATGTGTGACAGTGGTCAGTAAGACTGTTTATTATTGATCTGTGTAACTTGGTGATTTATGCAAACTGTGCTCTTACCCTGCTAATTGAACCTTCACACTCTGCTCTTACTGGTGCAATGTGCAAATAATGAAGACTGACCACCAGACTGGTCCAATTTAGCCATGAAACCTCCCACATTAAAATTACATATGTTTCACTTTCATTGTCCAACCCCTCTAAAAACATTAATTGACAGCATTGGTAACTATTTTTCTTTATTTCCCTTTCTCCTCGTTTTTTCTCTTTGGTTGGCTGTCTTGCTAACAGAAGTGTACGCAGCCTGGTGTGTGTGTTTACATGTTTCTCTGCACTGATGTGTCACAGTAAAGGAAAGCAGGGTGTGTCTGTGGGAGTTTCACTTCATTGAAGCTGTACGAATGGGAAATGTCCCGGTGCTTCTGATGGTCAATCTGACCCTACTTTTACTCCATTTTGAGCTAAAAAGCACCCCTAATCACTAGACCTAAAGAAAACTCACCCTTTCCTTCATTTTTGTGTTTCATCCACAGAAAGTGAAAGATTACAAAGTTTATTCCTAAAATGCTCAGTTCCAAAAACCACCACTTTGGTCTGTTTTTTAATGGTTTAAATTATGTTAACAAAATCCTCCTGTTGTAAACTTTCTTTTTTTGTTTGACAAAATAAATAAAAATAATGATCAGTTATCAGATCATTAATTAACAGAGAGGTCTTAAGATAAAAATACTGTTTCATGGACTGGACCCTGAGCTAGATGGACAGAAAGATAAAAAGTTAGAAATGGATGGAGAGATTTATGGACCATCTATATTTCATTGAACTGTTTGGATGAATTGACAAATTCATCAAACAAATAGATGGATCAATGGTTTGGTAGATGGAAAAATGTCTAAACAAATATATAAAAACTAAATAGATGGACAGATGGTTGGATGAATGGATTACAGATTTCTATATAATCATCAGAATTCCTCTTCATGATACAACTAACTGAAATATATTTGATGGTCAATAAAACTAATTTCTCTTCTGATGCATTTAAATATTTGTGTTCCTTAAATCCAAACAATTCCCTTCAAACTGAGGCAGCTGAATGTCTCCAACTTGGGTGAGCTGACGATTAGTCAAGTCATTACACAGAAAAGTGTTCGCAGAACAGTTCTGGTTAAATAACTGAGGAAACTTTGATATAATTCTTCTGACTTGCAGTAAGATTAAAATGACTAATAAATATTCTGACCAACATCTCAATATCTTCTGTCCAAATTGATAAAAACTTGTAGGTTTAATCCTGGGTGTTTTGTCAATTAATTAATAGAAGCAAATATTTGCTTTGAGAAAAAAATCTCTTTCTATAAAAGTTTAAACATCAAGATTTAATCTTAACTTCTTAACATCAAATCTACCATAATTTTCATCTTTAACTGTTTTAGAAACCTTATTGCTTCGTCTTTCATGTTATTTTTATTGTTTTTATTCATGATTCAATGACATTTATTCTTGATGTTTGTGTAATAAATTGCCATAAAAGACAAAGCTGGTTCTTCATCTTTGAATATTTTGTCCTGAGATAAGAATTTCCATCATATCATACGATCTCACACTTTGATAAATATGTGTCTGATTCTCTCCTTTCTACATGATTTAGACCACTTGATTTTATTTTTAGAACAAATTTAAGTTTTTTACTCAAATCAAAGAAGCTTTGACCAAAGTTGATAAGAGCGTTTCTTTTAATTCTTTTGAAGATAGGTTGTGAGAAATACTTAATAATTCAGTGTTATCAGCACTGGGCAGTGGTCAGAAGACTCTCAGGTAATAAAAAAAGGAGAATTCCTGATTAAAGAACCAAGGCAGATAAAAAATATCACTTAAATCCTCAGATGGCTTTGTAAAAATAAATCAGCCACACATTTAGTTTGGTTTGTGTATTTATTTTTTGGTGTTGTCAATAACATCATTTGTTATTCCTGATAAATACAAAAACTCTTCTTTCAAAACCTATAAAACTTTTTATGTAATTTCACTTCAAACTCTCAGTCAATCTACAACCCTTAAGTGTTCCTTATTGAAACCCATTATAAATACTTTATTTATCCCAATGCATCCTTTAGTTATGCACTTATGTTTTTTTAACTCCATTTCTCATCTTTTGATTTTTATATCAGTGGTTCACTTCACACAAACCATACATGTATCTTATTTAATCAAGTCATAAATGTAAAATCCAAGAAATAAATACCTCCTAAATACAATCCTTATTTAAATAAATATATGCATTGCTCATCATTTCCAAGTGTGGCACTGGGTCAATGAGGAAAAGCCTCCACCTGAGGGGGGTGGTAATGCTTTAAAAGAGCAGATCTGGTGTGCCTCCCTTAATATTTAACTGGCCCCATCTGGCCAGTTGTACATGAAACTATCTATGAAAATATACTGGGGGCACCACTGTTTTATATTAGCCCACTATTGTCTCCATTTTACCTTTGAGGGACTCTGTAAAGTCCTTATAGCAGCCATCATGCAGCTGCAGCAGCATACCCAGAGAGGTGCCTCCTTTGTAACTGAATGTACGACACATGAATCTTTTTTCTTATTTCTTTAATTTATTTATTTCTGTGTTCATTTATATTAAAATAAAGATTGTGATCAAACTTCTGATTTAATTTCTTGATCCAAACAAGAAAACCTAATTGTGTTCTCATCAAAGACAGATCTATTTTTGTATTTATATTTTAGTCCTGTCTGACTAACCTGTCATCATACTGCCTGCAGATCTTTCTATCGACATCACGTGTTCATTGTCTCATTCAGTGAGATAATATCACCTCTCATACAGGTATGTCATTGTTATATGTGACAAAAAACGTGTTGATTTAACCTTTTACAACAAAAACAACCTTATCGAGCCATAATCGTCTCCATGGCACTGCTTTACTGGTCCTCACCTGGAGTTTTTGGAGAAAACACCTGATTGGAAGCTCAATTGTCTTCTTGACCTTAACATTAGTTCTGTGATGGTGTTGGGTTTCATGAACACCTTTAAAGAAGGCTTTTAGATCAATCCCACAGTGGGTGTTGCGTATTTTTAGAGCCCCATTAGTTGACTAAATGAGGACGAAATGGGTGTCGTAGGCAAAGCCTCTTACGTCAGTGCGGGCCACCGGTTGGTGTGTTCACCCATCGTTTGTGCGTAACAGAATGGGGGAATCCACCTCCTTTCCCATCTCTCTCCTGTGATATGAATGGTAATACACTTAGAGATGGGAGGGGAGGTGAGGGAAGGGGGGGCCTGGAGGGCTGAGCCAGGAGGGAAGGGGTATGCCGTTATAAGAAGCCTCAGAGGAGGCACGGGCTTAGTTGTTGAAACCCTGAGCCTAAGGATACAAGCAGAGCCACCCAACTCCCCTGTGCCTGCAGAAGGAAATCTCTTTACGTCACCATTCCAGGTAAGGCAGAAACTTTCTTTCATGTGAGTGTGAAAACCCACCTGAGTGGAGGAATAATGTACCTGGAATGAACAAGCTATGAGAAAATACTTGCTTAAAGATATGAAAAGTATAAATTCTGAAATGAGTTTTTGTCACTTGTACAGTAAAAATGTCAAACTAGGACATTGTTTTGTTAGTAGAGCCACTATAATACCCTTTCCCTCCTATATTCACCTTGTTTATTCTCCAACATTTACTCTCCTCTGTCTCTCTCTGCCTTTGAGATTTTTGATTTGTGACCCCTGAGATCATTCTGTAAACAGCTCATCTTACTTGGAATATTATTTTATTTTTCCATGACTGTGTTTGTGTCCCTGTGGCTCTGAAGGTACCACCGTCACCATCAGCTGTGAAAACATTGCACCTGATTACTACGTAATTACCAAGATACAAAGTCCCAGATCATGAGACAGCAGTCGTCACCCAGTTTAATTGATTTATTGCAAAAGTAGAATGAAGAAAAGACGAAAAAAACATTTTCTTAGTTGAGAAATTTGAAATAATTTACATTTTTCTTCATTTTAAAAGTGGATTAAGCAGCAGAAGTGGATGAATTGTTCTCACTGCCACTCAGAATTAACCTATTCACCACTGGCTCTTGTTGTGTTGATCAGGGATTAGTTTATGTCAGATTAAATATGTTACACTAAAGCCACAAAGACTCTCAAATGAAAGCTGTTTTAATGGTTTTGAAGCAGCCTTCAGTGTCAACCTGCAGTCATAGAAAAAAAAAATGCTTAAGAGAAACAGCTTATTATGCTAAGCACACAATAATGATTGTAATGATAATGGTAATGAATGTGCATAATCTTTTCCCATTATCAGTAAAGACGATACTCGCAGAGAGCGGGAGAAAATGGCTGCTTAATGTGCCATTCTTGGATAAATGATGCCACATTAGGGAAATGTTTTATGAAGCATGAAACGTTTACAGGACAGAATCAAATATTGGATTGTAGAGGCCAATCAGAAACATTTTTATAAGCAATTTTTTAAATGATTTGAAGTGGATTTTTTTCTTTTTTAAAACAGCCCTTGATAGTTTGATTTTTACACTTTGTCTTTTAAAATGCGTACAGTCACAGTAACAAAGTATACTTCATGGTCTGTTAGTCCACCCCCTCCCACCTACGTGTGTTTTTGAGGTTTTTGGCCTTGCTTCCGTCACCTCTGTAAAAGTGAGGAGCTTGTCTGGTCGAGTCAGATTGCTTTTCTCCGGGCTCCATGTCCAATGGATTGGTGCAGGTGTCAGCGCAGCTTAACAGCAACCAGATCAATGATGACACCACGTCGACTGCCTACATCTCTGCAGGACCTCGGTGTTTAAACACACCGGAGACCTGAGTGCAGTGTTACTGTCCCTGTTCACCAAAAAGCTTTTTGTTTTATCGTTGTCGGGCAAAAACCCTGCGCCGACTGCTAACACAGTTATGGCAGGTTTCCCCCCCCCCCCCTTTTTTTTACTAGTTTGAGTGAATCGTAGATGGTTGTTTCCCATCATTTGTCATTGGGTCATATCAAAGTATTAAAGCCAAATTAAACATTTCTGCTGCAGAAAAAACTGAACAGTAATTTGGGATCTTTGTTTGTAATAATGTGAGATAACAAATATCCATGTTCTGGTGTATAAAAGTGTAAAGAAAAAAATTAAAGTTGTTATCAGTGGCTCATTAGAGTCATCATAGTAACTATGCACCTGTGACTGACACCCCCCCTGAAAGGACTTTTAATACAACAGGGAGAAAAGCCTTAAACAAACATTCATTCTGATATAATTATAAGTTGTACTAAAGAAAATAAGAACAGTAAAGACCTCTGCATCAGAACCCACAGAATCTGTTCTCATTGACATAATTATGTGATGCAAATTGCATCTTTTTGTCCTCTGCCTTAAGTTGCTTGTCCTTTCTAGTTTTTGCCCTCTTTGCATGTGACATAATTGTGTGTCAGAAGTCCGTGGGTGTGTTTGTTTATGTAAAAAAAAAAAAACACTTGGAAAATAATGGTGGCATTTTGCTTCCAGAGGTACACTGTTGTATGAACTAGAACCTTTTGACAGCGATAGCACAAACATTGTGCATCTGTCTGCTGAAAACGTGTGGAGGTTAAACTGTGACAGGTTTGTGGCCACAGTAAAGGATATCAGAATATAGACTCCTACAAGAAGAAACCTGTTCTGTGATGTTCAGCAGCAGGAAAGCTTTCCCAGGAGCTCCTGACAGTGTGTGTCATGGGCTATGAAACCAACCTTTTACCACCACGTGAGCACAAGTCGACTATGATAGAGCATGTTATTAAGTGGCAGGAGCATCTGGTTTCTTCTGTGTTTTATAGAAATTATGACAAGTGAAACCACCAGTTTTCAACAAAAAAAAAAATCTGAGCTCAGAAACAGTAGAAGTCAAGGGGAGTTATGTGTATCTCTGCACTTAAAAATAACGAGACAAAAATCTATAGAAGTGAGAGATACGCTGGTTTAGCAAAGATAAAACTGTTTTTATTGTAAAAGAAAATTTTAAATAGCCCAAAAGTTGAACGTTTTGTAGCAAAGACTTCCTAAACAGAAACTGATATTGTTTAAATTGCTCAACTGATAAAAATTCAGTCATGTTAAGTTCAGGTTTTCATGTTAGAAAGAAAAAAATCTAATCATCATCTGGAGCAAATATTTTTGTTCTTGAATAACTCACTAATCAGGCTTCTAAATCATCCTTAAAACCACTGAAGCATAATTACATCATTACTCCTCAAACCTCTGACCTCCTGAGTAGAACAATTCTGCTGCTCATTTCACAATGATTACATATCAAATAAAACTAACTAGAGAAATTTCAGAGGAAAATTTGTAGGGTGACACAGCTGCTTCCTGAAATTCCTAAATCTTTTCATTTTTGTTTCTGAAGTAATACTTTATGAGATAAAATGAACAAATGTAACATTTTGATGCATAAACTGTCAAAAGTAAAAGGAACCATGATCATAATAATATTCAATCTGCTTCCAATTGCTCATTATAGACCCCATGGTAATCACAAACATTTGTCTAAAAATTACACTTCAAAATCTGAATAAATGTTAATATACCAAGAAAAGCTTCCTGGTCTGTAAGAGGCCAAACTTTCCCATCATCATACATGTTCCTTTTTGTTTCTGTAAGTTAATATTTTGAGCTCAAATACATTGAGAGTCAGTGAGAGTTTGTATATTTACCCATGTTTTCATGTACAAACAATATAAAAAGTCTAAGAATTGTGGGTATAAGAAGAGGATTAGGGCCATTGTGCAACTTTTTTTATTTGGATTCTGATAAAAAAGTCAGAATTCTAAAATGTGTTTTTTGTTCCTCACTGTGGTCCTATAACCTTCTTCCATATGGAGAGTTATAGAGTGTCAATGTCACTCTAAGCTGAACATCTTACAATAGCTACAAAAAATGTGTTTTTTATGGATTTTCCCAAATTGTAAAACTTACAAATCAAGAACTGATGGAAACAAATAAGTAAATAATATGGGTGCATCAGTGCTTATGTATGTTCACTTTTAACTAAATTTCATCATGTTTTAAGCCATTTTAGATGATGCTAAAGGAAGGAAATATCAAACTGCAGTCCACACCTTCTCCTGCAGCCTCTCATATCTGATTGTGCCTCTGCCTCAGCTTCAGCCTGTGGGAGAGTGTATCAGCTGAACACACCGCCTCTCTGCCTGCACTCTACTGTGCTTGAATGGGATTGTTTTGGGGCTATTAACACAGCTTCATGGGAGCTAAATGAGATGATTGCTGGTGTGACTCTCCCACCATAAAGGACTTATCTGATGCCAGAGATGTCACCCAGCTGAGTGCCTACCCTTAGGGCCAAAATTGGCTCCCAATTACAAGAAACCCTGCCTGTATGTCTGATGGAAACTGTTATCTCAATATTTGATCTGACATGATGATGCAGAGAAAAACACCTAATATGAGGAGTGTTATATTTCGATTAAACGTTTGCAATAAAGGAGCATTAGCGTAGCCTCTGTTGGAAATGAGGAGCTGTTTGTCTTATTGCTATATAATTTGTGCACTCAGCAGTCTGCATTAGATGAGATTTCCTAAATAACAGCAGTGGAAAATAAAGAGTATAACAGGGGTTGTGATTTTTCTGTCAATTTGAAGATTGTGAGAAAACAAAGGAAAATTAAGATTATTGCCCAACTTCCTCCTGGTACTGTTTGAACTTAAAGCATCTTTGCATCTTCATCAGTTGTTACAGTGCACCGTTCTCTTTAGGACTTGTTAGATCCGTGCCTGTGTGACAGTAATAAGACTTGAACACAGCAACAGGACAGATAATAAGTGCAATCATGAAATCAGCTGCAGCAGAGAAACACCTAAATCGGATTAGCTGCATTCTCTCAGGTTAGTCTTTTCACGACGCGACCTGCAGAGAAAGATCCAGCATCTCATGCTCCTGATCGACTGAGTCACACATGGGTTATCTGTGACGGCACAGGCTGGATTTATACTGCTGATCATCTCGTTATCAACTGAGAAATAACACCACAAACCCAGGGATTTTAGACATGCTGTCGGTGTTTTCATGGGACATATTGGGGACGTAATTATAGTTTTCTTCACTGGTGCTGTTTGAGTCTTGTTGGGGTATTCAGAGTTAAGGGAGTTTGAACTGAATCAAAGCAGTGGGATAAAAATAATCAGTAAACAAAAAATATTGTTTGTCTAATTTGATGACTTTAACTTGTATGTTTACTGTCTGGCAACATAAAACAAATCATAGCCATTTCAAATTTGAGTTCTATGAAAAAAAACTAATAAACAATCAATATTTTAGATTTTTAAAAAATCTAATTTATGTCCAGCAGCAGGTCTGATGAACTAAAGTTTAATTCTAATGCAGCCAAGGTCAAACTGGACTGCAGCCAGCCTAAAATAACTTTAATCTAAAAAAAACTCATGCTGGTAAAACTAATACTATTTTATAAACCTTTACAATCTGCTGGCTTCTTCTTTAGATTGTTCTTTTTTTTCATGTACAGTGCCCTGAGACAACGTATTATTTTGCACCTAATCACAAAATGTTATTCACTGTAAATAACTGTAATACAACAATCACTGAGGTGTTTATAAAAAACTCAACAAGAGCATTTCTGACTTGATTAAGATTCAACAGTGACAGATATAAATGCAGGTCACTTTGAGCCTTTTTTTGGGTGGGTGGGGGGGGTGCAGGTGTTCAAAATGTCACTTCATCTGGAGAAAAACACTTAAAACACTGTTGGTTAGGAAACAACTTCTATCGTGAGCAGTGTGTTTCACTCAAAACAATAGTTACAATAATATCTTTATTTTAAAGGCTCTTCAAATATTCCAAATCACCACTATCTTCAACATGAACCACAATTAATGTGAAATTTGTTTTAAGTCTACAACAATCTGTTGATTCTTTATTTGTTGTTTAAAGAGCTTCAGCATCTACAGACAAGATAATAAATGTTTATAAGGTTTTCCACAGGACCGGTTAGAACGGAAATATTACTTTAGGTATTTAGGAGAATTGTATTTAAACCTAACAATTATTCAAATCTTTCATGGATCAAACAGATAGGAAATTATCAAAGAAAATACAATATTTCTTAAATTTAATTTAACTAAGATAAAAACCAGTTACTAAATAGAGGTTGGAACTGTGTAAGAGTTTAATTAAAGTCTATTTACTGGCAAAGAGAAAGTGCTGCGATAAACTGAGGAGGTTTTCCTGTCAATGCTTTTATGCCCTAAAGTTTTAAAAGGTATAATAATCACCAACAAAGCAATAACAGCTCTATTTTATTTATTTAAAACTTGGACACTGATTAAATAGGAAGACTTATAGTTTGTTTTTGTGTGACTTTGTACTTGTAGTAATCTCTTGAAAACAAACTGTATTAAGGTAAGGCAGGTTTATTTATATAACTCATTTCAGTAAGAAGACAAATCAAAGTGCTTTACATGATGAAAATCTGGTTTTACTTGATGCACACAGATATTTCAACACTATAGAATTATTGTCATTTTAAAAACTACTTATTGTAACAATGTACAAGTCTAAAGTTATTTTTATTTAAGAACTATAATGACTGGCTGTGTCAGAGGGGTTAGGGGAGTGGTTCCTCTAATACGAGAGTTTGATTCTCTGCTATTCTGTCACCTGTTGAAGTGTCCCTGGGCAAGACACTGAACCCCCTCTGCCTCTGTGTGTCCCATCAGTGTTTGAATGTGATGTAAAGCACTGATTAGTCTCTATAGATTGGGGGGGGGGGGGGGGGGGATTATGGTCCTTGAGGGCCACAGCCCCACATGTTTCACTTATTTCTCTGCTCCAACACATCTAATTTGAATGAATGGTTGATTATCAGGCTTCTGCAGAATTTGGAAGAGGTAAATCAGTCACTGAATCAGGTGTGTTGGAGCAGGGAAAAAGGTAAAACATGCAGGGCTGTGGCCCTTGAGGACCAGGATTGCCCATCCCTGCTATAGATTGATTCACCTGTATTAGCTTTGCAGTGAGATCTAATAAAGTGCTGTGTGAATGGGTAAATGAGGGCACAGATTGTATTGTAAAGCACTTTGAGTATCCTGGTTGGATAGAAAGTGTGTGGCATCTCTCAAAGACCTTCAGTGTACACAGAAGGAAATATTCATCCCAACAGATAGTCAAGCTGCTATTAAAGCTCTCCAAGGGCCACACTTTACATCATTACTGGCTTGGGAGTGTGCCAAGGCAGTCAACCAA
>JARVGW010000086.1:1195612-1206327 GCA_031762495.1 Anablepsoides rubrolineatus | reverse complement strand
CTGCTCAACCACCACAAAATGGTGATGGGACTCCATGACAATGGTCTGTGTGATGCCTGTGGCATTGAATTAGAGACGACCTCCTTGCACTATAGTCCACTGCCTGGTTCTGAGCAGTCAAAAGAAAATAATTCTCAGGGCACCTTTTATAGATCCCAAGAAGCTCAGAACACAGTGTTTCTAACCTCATGTCCTTCATCCAAGGGGCACAAATGTTTGATTAAAAGCTGAGTGTTTTGTTTGGGAGAATAATGGGCCCACTTTGGAGGACCCCGCTCACATGGGTTCTTATACATCCCCATTCACCAATACCAATGGTGTCCTCCATGCCAACACCTGCCTGGTATGCAAATTGAAGACTGTCCTGGGCGTGTTGCACCTAAGGCCTGAGAATGCTGAGGAAGATCTGCTCCAACGTTTTCATCAAGTTTGAAGTGCCACGAGTTGGAAGTCATTGAATTCACTGGGCCAGTTCTTCTTAGGGCCTGAAAATACTTCTTTCAAAGCCAAACAATCGATCCACCATCACATGGTTGTTTGACGTTTCTTTTCACACACACCTTTCATAGCTCCTGAGGCACATCGTTTTGAGCTCCTGGGTAACCCCTCACGCTGCGGTATATCTCACTGCATGGGATTTCTTCCTGCTGGAGTCTACAATGTGGAAAAAAAAATCTTACATCATTTGTATACAAATCTGTCGCAGATAAAGCTCCACAGGTTTTATCAGACATAGTCCTCTGTGCACAGCGTCTGTTTTATCTCCATGAGTTTTTGATGGTTTGACTATCTTTATAAATGTCTGGTTTCTGGTACAACAGTCAGCTCTGGAAGCAAGTCGTTATTTTTTTCTTTGAAGCGAGTGGTTGAAGCAAAATGCAGCACAAACAAACATGCCCACAAACTTCTGACCAATCACACAATAAGTTCTTATGTGGATGAGGGATGAGAACTGAGTCAAATAGTTGCGACTCGTTCTTTTTTCCTCATGTTTCACACAGATGCAAACTTGGACACACTCCTTGAATTCCACTGAGACAAATAAGAACAGGCAAAGAGAGGGAGCTTGTTGTGATCTATGAACATGTGCTCAAAAACGAGCAGAGATGCTTGCTTGACAGGAACATGTGGTCACAGCAGTATTTACGTACATAATATCATGACGTGTGTGTCGTGATGGACAACAATTTGGCTGTACCATGTGACCAACTGTTAGCTCTTTGAAAGGAATGGATCCTTATGAACCTTTCAAAAAGTTGTAAATCCTATTTTTACAAGTAATTATGTAATTATGGTCGAGTGTTTTTGATGTGATTCAAAAACCAATAATTAAAAATATTGCTCTTTTTATTTTGTAATGATTGTGTAAGTGAGTTTCACTGATAAGCCAGACACCAAAGAAGTTTTAAGGATTTTATTAAAATGGAATCAGCTGGATCGGGAGCAGCACGTCACTGGAATCCAAAGCTCTAAGAGAGGGTCAGGTTAGTGGCCAGATCGTTTAAAGAAATAAACTCAGACTAAAAACTGCCACTAACCTTCTTAGAGTCTGCGGGATCATGGTCAGGGTACACAGGCAGAGGTCAAAGTCCAGAGTTCAGATGGCAGAAAGGGTCTGACAAGGAGCAAGGCAGGAGGTGGTCAGAGTCCGAGACAGTACCGTTGGGGAGCGAGGCAGGAGACGTAGAACCAGAGATCAGAAACAAGGTCGTAACGAGGCAGGCAAGACGAGACATGAGAATGCTGGACAACTACTTGGTAAACCGTTCATTAATCTGACGTTGGAGCAGTGGTGGAGAAGAGCTTAGATACAGAGAAACAGGTGAGAGGCATGAGGCTGATTGGGAGTTCTGTGACGGGAGGGGTGAAACAATGAGCAGGTGAAATGACTGATGGTGGAAAAACATGACATGACTTGGATTAAAACAGAGCATAAATGTGATTCATTACAAGTTTCCTAACAAATATTGATGTACAAGTCCTAAATGATTCATTAATAGTCATTTGTAGTCATTTGACTAAATCATGATTCATTTATACGTACTTATATTACAGTCATCTATAGCTAACTGCAATGAAGAGACCAGCATGTCACTATTGTTCAGCTGCTATGTTAACATTAAATAAACGTATAAAGGCTAACTGCTGCATTAATCATGTGAAAGCAGCAGCTCTGGTTTCTTGTTTCAACTCAACTCTTTCTTCCACATACATGCTACAGCCACGCCAGGGCGGCTGTGGCATGAGTGGTTTAAAAAACCATACCTCGATTTATGTACCCTAAACCTAACAACCCCAGTACATACCTGACCATTAACCAAGCCTAAACTCAATTTATACCTTGGTCCTAAACTACCATGTTCAGAAATTTACTGGAAATTGTCCACATAAACGTGCATTTCCTAACTTTGGAAAGATCATTTGTGAAAAAAGACAAATCCATAAATGCAGTTGAACAACATTATTTTCTAGTTATCAAAAGTTTTTGGTTTTATTTTTAACTTTCAGAAATAATCACATTTTATTCTGAAAGGGTAGTTCAGATATTCTGAAGTGGGGTTCTGTGAAAAAACACAATTAAATAAAACTATTAGAGAATTAAAGGGCAAATTTTATTTCAAATTCTTGGTGCAAAAACCTGCAACCATCCTGTTTTATTGGAAATAACTCACCTCCTAGATTTCTTAAAACTGAACAGAAAGTCTCTTTTCTCAGCACCTCAGTCAATCCTTTCAAGTATTCTTTCTTTTTTTTGTGCTGTTGGTCTGACAGCAGTGGTCCACAAAGTAGGGCAAACATTTTCCTCTGAGGGCTTTGAAATGAAATCAACACAATATTTTTATTAGCTTCTTTAAATTTAGCATTTTTGCAGCCACATCTTATTATTCTTAGTTTTTTTGTATGCTATAGAATCCCTGCTCAGTACAACAGATTTATTAAAACTGTGTAACAAATATCAGTGTTACAAGGATATCTAAGACAGGTCATATTGACTGTAAATACATTTTGATTTGTTTTATTCAGCTTGTGAAGCAACTTTTGTTTTTTTTAGATAAATAAGCTGGTTTTAATGCATTATTTCAAGAAAACAAAAATTATCTACCTGCTCTCTGCCCCACAAAGCTTAAAAAAAAGAAAAAAAACTATAATAGTGAAAAAATGAACACATCCAGTTTCCTCATTTGGTATCACTGGTATATGTGAAGATATACTTTTGCATCATTATAAGAATATTTGATTTTCTAAATTCAACTGAATAAATGTTATCTTGAGAGAAATTTGTGATAATAAATTTCTAACCATGTCCTCTTTTGGCTATGGTAACAACTTTGTCAAAACCACCAAAACCAAGACAGCCTGACCCTAACCCATCATTTATATCTAAGTCTTTTACAGGAATTTGCTCCCATAGTTAATTTCACAGCAGTACAGAATAATGGCAAACTCATAGCCATCTTTCTAAGGTTTCCATACAAAGGCTACCAAATGAATTATTTGCTTGGTGTTACTTTTATTGCCTGAAATGAAAAGAAAACAAATGTCTCCCTGACCCACTGGTCTTATATTGTTTCTTGTTTTCTGACTGGAAAGTGGGAATATTATGAAGACATATTTTCATAAAAGGTTGTAATAATTGTTTCCCTCCATGATGCAGACAGTTCTTTGAATGACTTCTGTTCAGAGAAATAGAGTTTAAGTTACACCTTAGTCAGGATCTGAGTTTCTATCTATGTGTTTGATTTTCATTTATGGCTGTGTATTCAGTGCTTACCTGCCTCTTTATCTTATAGCTCCTCCCCTGCGCACCTGATCCTCATGTGTTTTCTCAGGTGTTTCCAATTATCTCCATGTTACTTACCTTTATATTTCATATCCTGTCCTCACTACCCAGTCAGTGCTGTTTCCAATCAATTTGGTTTGCCTCCCTGTGCTCTTTGTGGTCCCCTTAAGTTTTATCTTTTTAAAGCTGCCATGCCAGTTTTTTTTCTTTGTTTAATAAATACTTTTGTTTAAGTTCTGAGTTTTGCCTGTTCTCTGAGTTCTTCTGCCTCCAAACATAACAGTAGGTATCATTGCCTTGAAGTGGCAAATTCTTTATTTGAGCATTTAATTCTTCAAAGAACAGAGGACAAAAACTCAGAACAGCAAGGGGAATTGGTTGAAGCATCATTTGACATCTGAACCTACCTTCCTACAACTTTCTGGTTTCTTTACCTCCTTCACACATAAAATCTGAACTTGCATAAACACTCCTACAAAAAGTTTCTGTGCTATGCTGGTCTGGATGGCTCACATACCCTTTTCACAACCTTGGCTAGCTTACATACAGTACATTGTTCCTTCTCAAACAATATTCTCAATGTTCCCAACACCTCAGTCTACAAACCTTCTGTTAATTATATGGTAGGTAAGCAGATCTGCATGCAACATTTCCCCTTGATATTACACTTCAGCCTCACTTATGAAGCACACAGGAGCTGAAATGTAGATTTTTCTTCCTTTAATAGAAAACTAAAACTCTAAAGTTGATCTACAGAGAGAGCAACAATTATCTGTTGACTATCAGAAAAGATTAGAGTTGCAGATTGTCAGTCAAGCTCAGATAAAGTAATTTATCAACACTTAGTGTTGGTGGGCATCAGATATTTTATTTGATGATTTTTATAGAGATGCATATGTTACCAAATAACCCCAAATCTCTGAACAACCAAGTCCAGAAGAGTCCAAACTCTTCCATAAGTCAGAAACACCAAATCTAATACAAGTGACAGTTTGAGCCATGAACACATTCTTCTCTCTGATTTCTTTACAGTCATGAATCCGTTCTTCATCTTGAAATTGCTACTTGCCAATTTTGGCCACTGTTGCCTAAAAATTTGCATACTATTGAGGTTATCCCTTAACATTTAAGGTAATTTGCATAATCAGGCTGACAGAGCAGACACTTGACTTGGTGCAGGAGGCTAATATATGATAGAGGATAAAGCTGAAATCAGTGAGAAACAAAAAGCTTTTCCCAGGTCCTAAAAACAACACAATTCATCCAGCAGCTGTTTTATTTGAAAATAGATCTTCATCACACCCTTACTGAAGCAACCTTGCTGTACTTAATGAAAGTTGGCATGAAAGCAAACAGAAAAATGATCTTTAACAAAGTGTCGGGTACTGTCCTATCTTTAGTTGCATCTTGTAGAAAGGAATGCTTTTACCAGGTTCTTTCCCAAACAAATACACTACCATGCACTTCCATTAGAGTTAACAAAAACCTTGAACAGGTTATGTGTTTTCAAGAGAAGTGTTCTTCCTATTGAATTAACAAGGGAGCAGTCAGAAGATACACAGTGCTGTAGGTTATTAAAAGGTGCAGAAAAGTCTGATTTTACTTTAAAGAGACATTGAGATGGTCAAAAAAGGAAGTGTTACATCCTTTCATGCTAAAGGAGAGTTACGAAATACATTTGTTTAAATGCAGCCTTAAAAATAGAGAACTGAATGAGCGTGGGCTTAATGCAACCTGTACATGGAGGACAAACTTGAATTAATAAAGCTACATTAGCATTAGCAGTTTATGGAGGGTGTTGAAGGTGCCAGGGTGTCATGAATGTGAGTGGTGGAGAAGAAAAAGCTATGTGCTTGATTGGGACAAAGCTCTGACGCACTCTATCTCATCCATTAGTTGTCTGTACGAAGCTGAAAAGCAGAAAGGAGTCTGCTAATGTGTAGATAACCCAGGGGTCCCTATGTGCCTGTCTCTCACTGTTTCCCCTCCTACTCCCTCTGGTTCCTTTTCTTTCTCTGCTCTCCTCCCCTGGATTTCTCTTTCTTCATCTCCCTCACGTTTTAAATTAGGGCTGAAACCTTTTTATCTCTGGTGACATATCACACAAGCTCCCGGTCTCCTCCATTACCGATGCCAACGGTCCGTTGCAATGTCCAGAAGCCAACACAGATGGACAGCGTTATGTGACCACTGCATGAGGAGGGGACATTATTAAAACTTCTGCTCCCCCAATAACAACTCATCAACAATTAGTGATACTTCATTTATCTTTATAAGTTGAGATTCATGGCTGTTTTATGTCTTCAGACTTTGGAATCATCAGCGAGAAGCATTTTGATCTGAGACAATGAGCCAGTAAAGAGTGTTGAAGTGAACGGAGGGTGAAGGAAACTAAAAAGAGCTGGATCATAAGACTGATTTAAAAGTTATAGTTTCTGTTTTAATAAATATGTCAGAACAGAAAAAATGTATCATTCTACAACTGATTTTTTATTTTTTAATCTTATTGGAAATAAAATAATATTTGTAATTTTATCTTTAATAGTTTATTCATCAGGGTTTGAATATAATTTGATTTCAGTTAATTGATGAGAAAACCTGTTACTCTGGTTCTTAGATTCTGTATACAGTGTTTATAAAAAGTGTTCAACCCTTTGTATGTTTTTATACGTTTATTATAGTCTTAGATACTTCAGGGTCCTTTAAAAAACTTTAAAAAACCTTAGATGTCAAAGTAATATCAAGGTTCTAGAGAATAATACCAGTTAAAAAAATATGTGGTGTAAAATAAATGAAGGCATAAACATTCACCTCCTTCAAAGTGATTGTCCTAACTCCAGGGAGGTGCTATGTATTAACAAGCATTTAGGCAGCTCCACATGGCTACCTACCTAACCACAGGAGATAACATGATATAAAGCTAAAAAAAAGTCAATTTGGCATCACACACACACACACACCGCCTGCATTTAAATCCATCACCAACAAGACTGGTAAAACTACAGGCATTTTAATCGAGGAACATAGTGATGGCTGTACCTGGCTGGAGATCATGCTATATAGCAGTGTTTCTCAACTCCAGTCCTCAAGGCCCACTCTCCTGCATGTTTTAGATGTTTCCCTGCTTTGACACACCTGATTTGAATGAATGACTGATTGACATGGTTCTGCAGAACTTAAAGACCTGCTAAAGAACAGGGAAACAACTAAAACATGCAGGATAGTGGTCCTTGAGGACTGGAGTTGAGAAACACTGCTTTATAGTATCACATACTAAAGAAAGTAAGGTTTTCAGTCTAAAGACCAACACTGGAGTTTGATTTGTGACCACTGATTACAACTGAGCTAAGCTCCATAATGTGTTGTTGAAGATAAAACACCTGCTGTTACAAGACAGTTATCTTTATAAAGCTTGACAAGCTTTATAAAGATAACTGTCTTGTAACAGCAGGTGTAAAAATTCTCCAGCTACCAGGAAGCTGTTAAACATTTTTAACAGTTTATCAAGTCCATATGGAGCCCAAAGAGCTTTACACTTCAATCATTCACCCAGTCACACAAACATTCACACACTAATGCTAGTAAGCTACATTGTAGCCACAGCTACTCTGGGACACACTGACAGAGGCGAGGCAGCCATGTACCGGTAACACCGGACCCACTGACCACCATCAGTAGGCAAGTGGGTGAAGGGTCCTGCCCAAGGACACAACGATTGAGACAGCTGGAATGGGAGATGGAACCGGCAACCTACTGGTTAGGGATGACTCCTATAACCACTCCACCACAGCCACCCCTTTTATGAGATAACATATCCAGGAGTAAGGGGTCAAGTGGGGCACACTTTGTGAGGATGAGGTGCACAAACAGAACATTAGAAAGTGGTCTCACTTCAAGCTATTTTGTGTTAACGAGTTGACCAATACAACTGAATACATTGGCTCACTTTAGTACCAGTTTTGAAAATCTGAAGGCTATATTTATGGACCAAAAGGAAAAAAATAGTTTCCTTTCAAAGTCTCAGTGTCATGTTTTGAGGGTATTTGTTTAAATCCTTGTTATAATATTCTTAAGCTTTTCTAGGAGTTAGATTAGTTTTGGTCATTAAAGTTATTCTGTTGAGTAATGTTCTTCATTTTCTTTGTTATATTACAAATTCAATTTATACATATATATAACAAGGGGTAAAAATAACCTCAAAAAGATAGAAATGGACCTGACCGATACTTTTCATGTTAAAGCAGTGACAAATCTATTGTTTGTTCAGGGTTCCTTGATAAAAATTCATTCTTGTCTAAGCTAGTGCAGCTAAGGAAAACAAAAACAAAGGAAAGTTTGCACCTGTAAGAAATGATAAGGAGAGAGAAAGAAGAGTGAAATGCTGAAGTGGATTAAGTGTCCAACGACAGTGAATGTTCAGCAACAAGCAGACTATATTCAGGTCAAAAGTAACTTTAATAAAACAGGTTGAGTTCAGGTAAGAAAGACTTCCTCAGATTCAGAGGTCATGGTCAGGAGGGCCCAAAACCTAAAAGTAAAATTACAATCTTGTTGTGCTTTTTCTTTTGACTGGTCTCTTAAGCAGAGGTCAACACAGTGAGCAAACTCACATGAACCATTTGGCAATTGTTTTTATACCAAATTCTCATGTTAACATGACCTGTGCTAAATAAATCCTAACCAGACAACCCATTAGGACTTATAATGTGTAAGTAGGACATTAATTATGCTCAGTTGTACAGCAGATACTCAGTTCTGTGTTACTATGCTGAAAGCTTTAATCACAACATTTGAAAAGCAGGGTTTGAATGTGTGGAGGCAGAGAAATGGATTTCTTGTGTGATTACTAAAATATGAATATTGTATGAATGTTCATTAGTAATGGTGTTGACAAAACAGGCTGCCTGAAGCCTCAAATGTCACTTCATATTAACACACTTTTGTAGAATATTACTAATGTGTATCTTTGTGATGTATCTTTGTAATTCCGGAGCGCACCGTGTGCCCACGCCATCACTCACTCTGTGCTGCTGGACTCATTTGTTTAACTTAAAAAGGCCACTTAAGGGAGAACATAATATCAAATGGGCTTAGTCAGCAGGCTGGTAAATGATCATTGCATGAAACATTTCAGAACGACAAACAAACAGGCCTTCTAATGATTTCCCATAAAGATGCTTATAAATGAAACGAAGTCATGCACGACTTGTTTCGTGTGCCATTGACTACAAGTTGTGATGTGACTAAGTGGAAATGGTCACAGTGGGCTGGTTTTTACCTATTCATTTATTTTTACCTCGGTGCACCCATCAATACAACACAGAGGCTGTTTATTTCAAAAATGTCCTTTCTCTTGCATCAGCGTAATGTCCTCGCTGTAGAAGTGTTGTGTTGAGGCTGAATTCCTGTGTGGGTCGACAAGACAGTGGTGCTGCTGATGCATTATGTGCAGAGTGATTCATAACTGTTAGAAACTGCAAACTTTATATTTGATCAAGCTTTCCTTCTTCCTTACCACTCTTCATTTTTGTTGTTATTAAAGACATGGAGCGTTTCCACTAAAGAAGATTAAGAGCTGCTTCAGAGACGGTTTTCATCTCAAAACATTTTTTTTGCATTCAGAAAGCCAAAGAACAACATTTTTGTTCAGAAGATTGGTTTGACAGAATCAAACATTTACTGGTTAACAATAGAAAAACAGTTAAAATACGAGGACAAACAACCTACTGTTTTAGTTTAAATGCTCAGCTATGCACAACATATTGTACAGTGGGAGGGCAGAGGGAGAAATGATGATTTATCTCCTGCAACCCAATATTTCAATCATATATAAGAAAATATTTGAATTTATTGTTATAGTACATTTACTCCCATGTAGGTGGTCATCCATAATGACTAGTGTTATGATGACAAGTGGTCCAGTATGACCTTTTAGAAGATGGCTGGATTGCAACAAATGTGAAAATCCTTCAGTGTGAAAACAAATACAACTTCTCAGTGCTTAGAATCAGACAAAAAGGTTTTAGGAGTAACTGCAAATCACTGCTTTGTTTTGTGTGTGGATTCTCGTGTGTCTGTTTAGGTTTGTTTTACAGCTAAATCTTTGTTCACAATACATCACAAGCAAATGCAAAGGCGTAATCACCATCCTAAAAGGGGGGGCAGAGGGTACAGATATGGAAAGTGGAGGGGACATGTCCCACCCTGTACCTATGGTGGTTATGCCCATGAGCAAATGGTTTCTCTCCTGTGTGAATTTTCATGTGTTTAGGTGTGTTTTTTGGTTAATTATTTGTTCACATACATCACAATCAAATGGTTTCTCTCCTGTCCTATCCTCAAGTCTGTGTTTAGGCTTGTTTTTTGGCTAAATTTGTTTTGTTTGCCACAGTGTTAGGATGAGTCCAGATTCAACAGAAATAAAGTGCCAGTTTTTAACAAGAACCAACAAACAGGACCAGGTTCCATCAGTTTTAACCTACCTGCACCCATTTAGAGTTTATATCAGGAAAGATTTTAAAATTTGCCTGATTACTGAAAACATTGAACAAACTTTCTTCCAGCTGTAAACAGTAGCTGAGCTCCTCCTTTAAGATCAACCTCCATGGTCTGGAGGAGTCTTATCTGTGTCTGAAACTTGGTAAAAAACCAGAAGTGACCAAGCTTTTACTGTGACAGCTGCAAAGTTTCTGAATGAGCTGATTGAAATTTCTGTCGTCCCTTTAAACCATTTCATTTACTCCAGAACCTTTAAAATTCAGTTTGCTTTAATGATGATTCTGAATGGTTTCATTCAAGGTGAATTTTAGTTGTAAAGCTTTATTTTTTTAATTCTTCAGGTTTATAAATAGTGATATTGTTAGAATGTGTGTTTTGTTGTGTTTCTGTCTCCCTCTTGTGTTCCCTTGTTGTCATTATGCCTCCTTTCCCTCAG